>VWZX01011120.1:5564-21427 GCA_013399015.1 Galbula dea
CTTCTGTCCTTCAACCAGTTCACAATCCACCTCACTACCCAATCAGCCAGACCACACTTCCTCATTTTAGCTGCAAGGATGCTGTGGGAGACAGTGTCAAATGCTTTACTGAAATCAAGATAAACCACATCCACTGCCCTACCCTCATCTATCCACCTGGTTATGTCCTCATCAAAGGCTATCAGGTTGGTCAAACACGACTTCCCCTTGGGAAACCCATGCTGACTGCTCCCAATGACCTTGATATACCAAGAGACAGAGTCGAGGATAAAGTGTTCCAGCACCTTTCTAGGGATGGAGGTGAGGCCAAGAGAGGTTCTTCTTCCTCTTTACTCTGCCCTCATTAGGCCACATCTGGAATATTGTGTCCAGTTCTGGGCCCCTCAGTTGAAGAAGGATAGGGAACTGCTGGAAAGAGTCCAGCACAGAGCCACAAAGATTATGAAGGGGGTGGAACATCTTCCTTATGAGGAAAGGCTGAAGGAGCTGGGTCTCTTTAGCTTGGAGAAGAGGAGGCTAAGGGGTGACCTCATCTATGCTTTTAAATATCTGAAGGGTGTGTGTCGGGAGGATGGAGTCAGGCTTTTCTCAGTGAAGCCCAGTGACAGGACAAGAGGCAATGGCTGTAAGCTGAAGCATAGGAGATTCCGTGTGGATACACATAGAAATTTTTTCCCTGTTCAGGTTCCACAGCACTGGAAGAGACTACCCAGAGAGGTTGTGGAGTCTCCTTCTATGGAGATATTCAAAACCCATCTGGATGTGCTTCTGTGTGACCTGGTCTAGGGAACCCTGCTGTGGCAGGGGAGTTGGACTAGATGATCTTTCAAGGTCCCTTCCAACTCCTAATATTCTGTAATTCTGTGATATATACTTTTGATATAATTAGGGTTGTTTCAGGCTCTTCAGGGGTTTTTTTTCAGTTTTTCTATTGCTCTGAGAGGGAGAGGGAGGGGGAAGGTTTTTGCTGTGAGTTTGGGCATTTGGCAGGGAGCCAGGTCCAAACCATCACAGATTTGCTTTGATTATTTTCTGCAGGCTTCAGAATAAAGATAAAAGTTGCAAATCTCAGGCAACTAATTAGTGTGTGTTACTTTATTGTCATTGAATTTGTTGTTCCCAATTTCAACGTGGTTTTAATAAATAGTTTGCAATTATCCTTCCAGAAAGATGTAATTCTTTGAAAATAAATTGAATTTCTGAGAAAAAAAAGAGATTACAAATAACCATATATAGTTAATTCACAAGTTTATTTAACTACAATTTTTACCCTGTGTCAAATTATCAGAGCTTCTGTGCAGGTCAGGTCAGGAAACGATTACTATAAGGAAAGGTGAAAAGAAAAGAGATTGAGCTCTTTCATTGCAAACTGCAAGGTGCTAAGCATGCCTGGGACAAAGCTGGGGACTGGTGGTTTTTTAGTATACAGAGAGAATTTAGAGCATGATGCTTCCTTTAAACCAGGAACTACTCTATTCCCTGGTGTACCCCACAAGGGTGAGGCTTGCAGAGAAGACTTCATTTCAACAGCTACCAATTTTTCAGAAGTAAAGCATGCATCTCTTTCTTTTTCCTCTATTACTCTGAACACACTGTTTGTTATAAATTCTTTGCCTTCATCTAGACTGCTCAGATTCATGTGTGGGATCACATGACATGTACATGCTCATTATCCATGGCAAGTTATCCTCAGCAATTTCTCAGGTGCTGTCCCTATGTCAAGTGTCATGTGCCCACCTGTACTGTAAACAGAGTATAACAGTACTTTCAGTTCAAGATTGTGCCACCTCATAGTGCAAAGGCAACTGCTGGGGTCAGCCCAGCTCCTCATCTCTTGACAGAAAGCCCTCAGCCTGTGCAGCATGAGTACTGCTTCACAGCAGGGCTGCTGTCACATTCATTAACCTATATTTAGAGGGGCTGTCTTAAGCATAAATGCTTCCTTTCAACTATGCAGAGGAAGGTATGAGGGGACATTTTTCCCTCTTCTCAGTGCAGAAAAAGGATAAGAAGACATTAAAGTCAAAGTTTTCCCAACCTTCTAACTTGCCTGTAAAATGTAAAGGATTAAAAAGAGCAAAAGAATGGGAACCGAGTAACTGAAAATCTGCTAAGTGTTGTGGAAAAGCAATTCCCCTTAAGGAAATTGCCTCAAAGTCTAGGATTTTCTTGCTTTTCTGAAAATTTTGCTTATCCTTTAATCGGGAAAAAAGTCTGACTGTGTTTTACTACATTTTTTAAAATTATAATATTATTATATAAATTATAATATTAGTATTTCAGCTGTTGAACTGTGCATGCTGTGAACAGTTCAGATGAAAATAATTGTGTTCTCACTTTCAGACCTATAAAATTTATTAATAATAAGATTCGCCTTGTAGCTAAGCAGAAGAACCAAAGCATCGACTTTTAATCTGCCCTGCAGCAGCAACATTAAATCAATGTGGAACCTTCGGCACTGCAGTTCATTAAAACTTCATTAGAAATGCAGATCAAGCTCAAGAAAATTTTGAGGTGTGGCTCACAGGGGCAAACCACAAGCTGTCAGAGTGGCATGCACAGTGGCTTTTTGTCATAACATGAACAGGCAACTAAGCTGTTCCTATTCTCTTAGATCTTGCTGCCTTGTGCCCTCTATACAGTGAGAGGTGGTGCAGCTATCTGTTTAAAACCTTAGTTAGATTTTGTTTTATTCTTAGGATTCCTTAGTGAGAAAAAACCTTTTTCTTTCTGACTGTGGCATAGATAGGATGCACGGGTTTTGTGTCTGTAGAAGATAGTTAATAATCATGTTCCAGCAGTGTATTGGTATTTGTTATGCTATGTTTGCCTGCAGAATAAATGTTTTATGAATGGGATACCAAAAGAAATAGTATAAAAGAAATTTGAGCAGAAGTTATCACCTGTTCTCACAGTAGAGTGCACTGCATTGCTGTTGGCCAGCTACCCTCTTTATCTTCTCAGACCTATTTCCTCCCTTTTGCAGGATGAACAATTTACAGAGTACCCTCTATGTGACAGTTTATAGCAACAAAAGAAGGCTGTTGGTGTCTCCTTGCCACTTAAGATTTGTCCAAAGAGATGAAAGCATTTGCAAGTGAAAATAATAGAAGGAGATATCTCTGTCCAAATAATTACTAACACATATTATTTATAAAGAATTACTCAATTAGAGAGATTTTTAGAGTAACAAGTGAGAGAAGCTTAGGAAGAAATTAACAATTCAATATATCTCTCTGAAAGCTTTTTCGTCAAAACTTGAATGTATGCTTTTGTGCATTAAAGAGCAGAATATTTTGTTCAATTTGCAAAATGTACAATGCCGGAGCTGTGAAGAAAACTCAATGCAGATGAAGCCCAGCTGAGGTTTGTAACAAGTCACTTCAGCATTTCTTCACCTAGGACTTAGTTTTAGAGATTTTCAGGAGTTTTTCCAAAAAGACATTACATATATAAACAATGCAGGGAGCAATGTTTCTAGGTAACACTGGTTCTCTTGCCACATTGGTGCAGTCTTACTTATGTCTCTGGAGACCAATCAAAGTAGCTTGCAGTCAAACGTAGCCCAGTGCTGTTATTTGGTCTGTCTGGAGACTGAGTGGAATAACTGCAACAATTTACTCTGTCTGCAGAAGAGTTTCTCCTGCTGAAAACAAATCAAAGAAAGTGTAGCAAACTCCCCATTGAATGGAAACTTTCTAAAGCTATTGTGAATGCAAGAAATTGTCTTTGTACTATGCTATGAAGGTAATGTAATACCATGTGTACACATCAAGCATGGAACTCACATGTATTGATGTATCTGCACAGTGGGGGCTGTGAAGGAAGACTCAAAGATACTGATTGAGTTGAGGATTTATGACAACACTATTGAAAGAAAGTAGCAGACAGGGTATACAGTGTGTGTATATAGTCAGGGAGACCTTTAGAGAGCTGACCATTAGCTGGACTTAAGACTGAAACGGTGGCCATTGATGCTATTGAAACAGATTATCACGGAAAGCACTTTAAGCAGTGTCTGTGCCTAAAAGGTCAGTGTTTACAAGAAGCAGCCACACTGGTTTAAGTGCTGAGGTTATTTCCTACTTTACATGCAGACAACAGCAGTACTATAGTGCACTTCAAACAATTTTGATTTTTTCTTTGGTATCATTTTGTCAGCTGGTATCTTATAACTCATTATATATATATATTATTATAGTTCAGAGGGTCTTTTCTGTTTACTACTTTTTTTTCCTTCTGCCTCTAAAATACAGGTGGTTCGGCCATACCAGACGATGTCCAATCCCATGAGTAAGTTAACAGTGCTCAACAGTATGCATTCACATTTTATTTTGGCTGACAATGGCACTACTGGTAAATATGGAGCAGAGGTGAAACTTCGTAGACAGCTGGAAAAGCACATTTCACTTCAGAAGATAAATACAAGTGAGTAACATTTTTTCTTGTTTTATAATCGATAATTTATAATTATATCAAAGACTGAGTTTAAGCAGGCAATAAGATCTGTGGATTTTGGGGAGCAGTTCTACTGTCTAAAATGATAAGCATGAGCTAACAAAAGAAAATAGTGATAAAAAAGGTAATAAAAATTGATTTTAGAGTGCAGGGGGTAAGAGTACAGAACATACAGCTGGATTTGTTTCAAATGGGCTTCAAACTATATTTTTTAAGGCTCTTCAGGTTTAGCTTAGGTCTTTGGTACCCTGTTTCCTTAAAAATGTATACAGTTCTGGTCCCCTTGATTTTGTAAATACACAGTGGAATTAGTAAAGGCAGAAAAAAAGGTGACAAAAAAATAAGGGTGACCATTTTACAATAAAGACATTTCAGGCTGAAAGAGAGATGAACGAGGTGTATAGAGCTATACAAAATCCTGCATGGTTGCAACAATGGATTTTGCAACCATGCAGAATTTTGTATACCTCTGTACACCTCAGGCATCTGTGGATGGTGAGATGGACAGCTCTGGATAGTGCTTGGACAATTCAAGCAGTCCCAAAGCCATTGATATTTAGAGGCAAAGAGAGTATCCCATGGAATTGTTGATCTATGTTTTCATTACGTATATTAGTTTTCCTTGGCTGGTGTCATTAGCCAAAACCAGAGACAGAGTACAGGGTTAGATGGTCCTTTCACCTCATCCTTTGCAATCATGACAGTACACCATATCATGATCAGACTGAAGCTCCAGTTTTTCACTCAGTTTTTATTTTCTTTCCTTTATAATCATATACCACTTTCCTACATAATATGGAAAGTAAATAGTCACCTATGTAAGCACTTCTGCTTGGATAAAATAGATTATATCTCATGATTAGTATTATTATTTTTGCTGTGCATATATGCTTAATGTAGATGGGAACTCTGTGTCTTTCTAGATATTTTGGATTTTTTTTTTCTGTTAACAATCATTTAACTTTTAGAAATTAGAGCAATCAAAAGAAAAAAAGAATTAGCTCTAGGAATTAAACTTAGGCTGCATATAGGGAAGAAATCTTCCTTTGAATATTAGCCAGGCAAGAATTTTTCTGGTCTCGCAAAAAAACCCCCTCAATATTGTACCTGCATAAGCTAGCTCTAGGAATAAAAACAGAATTCATTTTTCAAAAGTGATCATATTCACAGCCTTTCTGCTGATAACTCTCTGTAAGCATGCAATTTTGGCACCAGGAATGGTGACAATTTTTGTGATATAGACACTTGAAATGAATGAAACTAGGAAATACATTTGGACTCTCAGATACCAGATGAAAATGAATAATAGGCAGGCCTACAGGGTAAACATAATTCAGCATGTTGTTTGCTCTTGATAAAGCTTTCTGTATGATGACTACAGTCTCTGATTAGTTTACAGTGATGTGCTACTTACACCTTTCAACACGAGCACATGAACTAGAAGCATTACAGGCTTATTGGTTTTACAGTATCAGAGTATATTGTTTTTTTCAGAGAGCAGTGTACACAATGTGTATGCATCCTAAGCCGTGTGTGCATACCTATGCATTTCCTTAACAGCTGGAGATAGTATGATCTAATCCTAGGTTGACAAGTAACAAACAATTCACATTGGAAAATGGCATATATCATGTAATCAAACTGCAGAAAACTGTGGCATAAATAATTATTTTGAAGCATTTATAAGAAAAATGTGAGCTTTTGCAGTTTAAAGCCCAACATTGTGTTGGGGAAATCCTTATGTCAAAATACAAATCTCTTCAGAGAGATTAAATTTAGTTTGGATTTAGACAAGAAGTTTACTGTTTGAAAGATAATTGATGGATGAACCTCCAAACTTTGGTACATAAAATTCTTGCCTGAACTCTTCAAACACCTACAAAAAGTTATTTCCCTTCTCTGGTTTCTCTCTGCAGTCTCACCCCACTCCCAAACCCCACACTCCCCACACACCAGAGTATGTATCCTCTATTTATCCCTTTTCACTGTGGCAAAGTCTCTCTATCATTTAACCTTTCCCTCCCAAACCTCTTTCTTTTATAAAGACAAAACCACTCACATTTTGAAATAGAAACATAAGAGAACTGTTAAGAAAGAAGGATGCTGCTAAGATTTGTACATCTTTATTCAGTGACATCCAGAAAGTTACTGCCATGTATTGTTTTCCTTTGTTTTAAAAGACAGTGACTGAGTCCTGCCTAGCCTCTAGTTAAAGAAAGGTGACCATATGGATGAAAGAAGGACCACCTGCCCTACTAGGTCAGCCAAACAGATGGCCACTTTCTGATGCCTTATTGTCATTCTTAGCAAAGTAATATCAATTCTCAACCCTGTGAGTGCAGGGGGACTACTGCAATGGGAGCTTCATCCAAACAGGAGTGTATGCAGCCGTGAGTGTGTGTGCATAATTATGTAGTAAGAAATGATGGAAGTGAGATGAACTTTTCTGAAACTCTTTCAAGACCAAAAAGAAATATTGGTGGTGATCTGAACACAAATCTTTCTGATTTCCAGTTCACGCAAATATTTGCATCCTGTACTTTTTGCAGGAATTTAAAGATAGGGAAATCACCCTAAGATAAGGGAAGGAAGAAAGGAAGAAAAGAAGGAAGGAAGGAAGGAAAAAATGTGGAGTTAAAACAATTTTAATTCATCCTATTCAAAAAATGTAACACTAATCAGCAGAAAGTTTTCATCAAATGTATAGAGATTTTAAATGCAATAAAACATCCCAGTTCAAAAGATGTGACTTTTCAGAGATATAATAAATGCACTACAGCTCTGTTTTCAGCTATGATGTTATGTCTGTACAGTTTCTTGGCATGCAGAGATCTGCAAAATATCAGGCTCTATGTGACATAATTCACTGCTGCCAGTTTATTGATTTCTGATTCATTACTTTCGGAACTTCTTGTAATACTTAACTCTGTCTCACTGTCTTGAACGCAAGAGGAGTCACAGGTATTTGTAGAATGATAGGTTTCTATGGACTGGAACAGACCTCTGAACATCCCCAGAATGAGTCTCCTCTCAATGTGGGCTATTGTCAATGCTAGATAAGTCTGCCCGTAGACCTGTTTAGCCAAATCTGAAAACAGTCAATAATGGATATTTGACCCCATATATGGGCCCCAGCAAGATGTTTGGAAACTTTCTTTACACCACCTCCAGTCTCTAATCTGGAACCCCTAAACCACTATTTGTGGCCTTTTTCCCTTCATAGAGCCTGGCATTAGCAAGACAAGTGTGACTTTAACACCTTTGTTACATCCCTCCAGGCAGTTAGAATCATAGAATCAACAGTTGTAGGTAGGTATTAGGTTATTTCTCATCCTTCTTTTCAAAAGCTTAAACAAACACTGATATCTCAAACTCACCTCTTCAGACACATTATCTAGGCCACGATTTACCTTAGCAGCTTTTCTCTGGATGCCTGCCACTTTATCTTTCTTGAAGGAGAAAGCCCGAACCTGAATCCAGCACTTTAGATGCAGCTCCACTAGGCATTAACAGAGTAGGAGGGGATAAAAACTCACATCTGACACACTTCAGTAACATGGCACAAGTACACATGGTTTCTTTATGTGCAGTGGGAGAGTGCTGTTATATCAAATTCAGATTGGCACCCACTGTAAACCACAGGCCCATGACATAAGAATCTAGTTAATTGATTAGAACAATATCTACAAGCTTTATTCTGAACATTCAACTAATTCACCTTGTTGGAATTGTTTCCCAAGAATGAAGAAAAATCACAATTTATGCAGGATTTTTCAAGTTTTTTCCTAAAAATCACACAAGTCTTTATTGTCTTTAAGCCTTGAAATAACTTTCAGTTTTAAAAAATGTTGTCTGGTTGCCTGTCTTTATAAAGATAAATAAAAGTCATTAGGCATTCCTGCTCAAGAGGTAGTCTGCCATGATATTGTAGACTTAGCATTTATTCTTTTTCTAAAATTCTTGTGCATCCCTAAAGCTCTTCTCAACTACAGTATTCCTTGGTTGCAGTCATTCTAAAGCATTATGTTTCAACACTCAATTTTATTCAGAAGGAATAGAGATCAACATATCCTCTAAACCACTGAGAATTCATTTTCTTTTCTAGAATACCATATACAATACATTTCGCCCTGTCCTTGATGCCTGGAAGTCTTCTGAATATTGTGGATTTTTCATTCCCTTTGCAGCTGCGTCATCCCGAGTGTTTTATACTCACACCTTCATTCCAATGGATCATGATAGTGCTAACAAATGTTTCAAAGAAACTGCTTAAAGTAAAAGAGGTAGAACAATTTTAACCAGAAGACTGATATTGGCATTGCATTAGAAACCAATTAATATCTTATGATCCCATAAGATGTGAAAGTACAGCTAGTCTTTTTTCTGTTGTCCTAGGAAAATACTAGTAGCCATTACAGAAAGAGAAATTAATTTATCACCAGAGAAAGGAAAGAAATTAAGCCTCTAATTACTAGAGATGACTTATTGCAAATTTTCCAGTTATGATATTCCTAGACACTAACAGAGCATTTCTGTGAAGTGTGCTAGAATGGCCTGGTCATTTGCTAAGATATACATCATTAACACTTGGTAGTGGTAGTTTGGTTTATTTTGCATCTTTTATAAACTCCTTTTAAAAACATATTCTTTTAGCATTTTTGAAACTTACAGAAAATGGACAAAATTATTTTTTCTCCAAAGCAGAATGTGGGCTGGAGATCACAAGGGATTAATCTGCGTGTAGTTGGCCACTCTTCTGGCTCAGGCAGACCGTTTCACAAGGCTTTGAAGCACAAGATGTACATTTAAAATTCCCACAACAGATGTGTATAGTGAGCCTCAACACTGCTTTTAACCACCCACTCTCCTGCTGCAACACTAACACCTTAAGTGTTATCTACATTGTGCTTAACCTTTTCTTCACTGTGTGAAAACAACAGAAAAAAAAAATCTGTTCTGCAGTTTTATTAAGGGCTAGTCCTTCTACTCTTTCCTAGAAACTCTAGAGATGTAAACCCAGCCAACATTCAGCATATTTTGCTCAAGAATCAGTCTGCCGTGTTCAATAGTTGATATTTCTTGGAAATCACATCAAAATCCTTAGGTCCATCTTGTGATAGTCTCACTCTTCACAGAATCACAGAATCACAGAGTGTTAGGAGTTGGAAGGGACCTCGAAAGATCGTCTAGTCCAACTCCCCTGCCACAGCAGGAAAGCCTACAGCACCCGGTATTCCCCGGCAGTCTCTCATCCAAGTACTAACCAGGCCCGACCCTGCGTAGCTTCCAAGATCAGACAAGCTCAGGCATTCTCAGGGTGCCTGTATTCCACTTATATTCCACTCTTCTTTTGATTCTTCTGTTTCTGGAAGAATTGTCTTGTAGTCCATGTAGGGCTTCAAGTGGAATGTTATTATTCATTATCAATCTGCAATTGCTCTTATTTTAAAAATGCTGTGTGATGCTGAAGTTTGCTCTACCTCAACAGTACACTATTTGAAAACAAACCACAGGCACTGGAATCCATGTCTTTGCATTTAATCTTTCTTCTTTATAGAGAATGTGGTTGAGTTTTGGTAAGCCTATGAGAAAAAGTTACCTCTGAGTAAGGAATTAATGGATACAGTTGGGTGATTTGGGTAGAGAAGGCAATTTGGACAGGGTAATATGTCGACAATATCTGTTCATGTGACCCGTGGGCTTCCCTTTGTCATCCTATGCCTGAGAATATATGAAGGGGGCTGGGAAGGCAAAGGGACGTTCAACTGTCATCACTGGCATCTACTCTGACCATTGCACCATCATCAAATGCATTGGAATTCTCATTTGTTTCAGATTTTTCCTTCATATTCTCTGCAGTCCTAGATGCATTATCATAACTACATAGCTGGAAATATGTAGGTGCAGACTTCTTTCTAGGAGAGATAACCTGTTGCAAGTTTGACTCCTGTGAAATCTGAGTAAAACTCGGAACTGTTACAATCATGACTCATTTCTCATTTCATGAGAGATCAGTAATTTAGGCCTTTTTCATCAAGATCATCATGATGTTGGTGAATCAGGCACTGGAGACAAAAATATCTCAAAAAGAGCTGAGAAAGAACATGCAGGTTAAAAATTGTTCTTGAAGCACTGATAAATATGTATTGATTGAATGCAAATGCATCCATAAATTTCTCTCATGGACTTGACTTTCAACAGATGAGTTTGTTGAAAACACGTGTGTTTTAATATGGTTGATATATGAGCAAATGAACACAGATCATGTCAACTCCATAATATTTGGACATTTTCAATTTTTTGAATTCAATAAAAAAATCAGAACAAAAACATGAAACCAAGAAACAGGGATTATTTTAGGGTGAATCCATTTTAGCAAAGCTTCTGCTGTTCTGCATCTCACCTGTTGTAGTTTTCTAGAACACATGAGGAAGAAAGGATAATTTCCTGAGATTATATAGTGTCCAATATATTGAAAAATATATAAAATATGACAAAGTTCTCAATATGTAATTCAAGGCAGTGTAAAAGTTGGTTATGTTACTGTGATAGCTTTCCAAATACAATATGTGGTAGTACTCACAGCCAGAGGGAACCAGGTCAAGTGCCAAGGAAGATTTGACACAATGGAAAAATTACTGAAATTGTAGTTGCCCCTGAGTCTCCTACACAGTTGCTTGCAGCTGATGAGCTCCAAGAAGAGCAAAACCAGTTAGGTTCAGTAGTACTGGCCTAATAAATAAGATGGATTTGGACAAGTGCTAGGACAGATAGGGCAAGTTTTGACTGAAATCCATGAAGGTTCTAGTGTGTGTGCCTTTGAACATGAAGTGCCAGCTTTGAACAGTATATTGCCATCCTGTAGAAAATAACTGAATGGGCTTTTACTGGCTTGTGAGTCTCACAAATCCCAAGGTTTAGTCTTACATGGACTCTTTCCATGTGTTGCCTGTTCAGAGGATATTAAACTTCATCCTTTTGCAAGGACAGGTATGAAAATCAAAAGAAGGTATCAAATTTTTAATCAGTATTTATTACCACCCTTAAAGTCCTTTATAGAAGTTTTAAGGATCAGTCAAATATTAAATGAAGATATGGTCCAAGTATTAGGCCCACAGATTTTTCTGTTAAAGCCATGCCTCGTAGGGTGGCAGGTATGTCATTAGATAGATCTAGACAGATGAAGAAGGGTATTGAAGAAATAAAAATGGAAGTACTGAGATCATAGAATCATTAAGGTTGGAAAATACCTCTAAGATCATCAACTCCAACTGCTGACCCAACACCACAATGCTCAATAAACAGTGTTGTGAAGTACCACATCTTCATGGTTTTTGAACACTTTCAGGAACGGTGGCCACTTCCCTTGGCAGCCTCTGCCAATAACTAACCATTCTTTCAACGAATAATTTTTTCCTAATACGTAACCTGAACCTCCTTGGTGCAACTTGAGGCCATTTCCACTTGTCCTATTGCTAGTCATCTGGGAGATGAAATCTACCCCCACCTTGCTACAACCTCCTTTTACGTAGTTGTAGACAGCGAGAAGGTTTCTCTTCAGCCTCCTCTTTACCACACTAAACAAACCCAGTTCCCACAGCCATTCCTCTTAGGACCTGTGCTCTAGACCCTTCACCAGCTTTGTTGCCCTTCTTTGGACATGCTTCAGCAACTCAGTGTCTTTCCTGTAGTGTGGGGCACAAAACTGAACCCAGTATTTGAGGTGTGACTTCACAGTGTCAAGTACAGGGCCATAATGAGGCAGAAGAGAAAGGAGAACAGTCTGGGACAAATGAAATGTGATCCTCTGCTTAGTAAAGAGGAGAAATAAAAATAAGGAGATAAAAGTAAGTTACACACAGGGAGACAGAGACAAAGTGAAGGTGTGACTTGGATACCAAAAATGAAATTAGAAAGGTGAAAAGGCAGAATAGAAGTGACTATAACATGAGGAACAAGAGGAATGAACTAGAAAAGAAACAATAAAGCTGAACAAAATAAAATTTGTAGTAGCAATTTTAAGATGCAGTTGGGAAGCATGAAAAAGAAAAAGGAAATTATATTAAAAGAGATTCAATGAGCCTGTGACAGAAGTTCAAAAATAAACACAAAAGCAAAAATAAGTCCAATGGTTGTGAGCTTCCTTTATTACTGGTGGCTCTGTGTCATTCTGTCACACATAATCCTTTAATTCTGTGAATTTCAGAAAGACAGTAAATATTCTTAGAATTTGTTGTATTGCCTTTCAAGACCACTTTGATTTCTCTAGATATAGGGCATATAATGAACCTCAAAACAAATGCAAGTTCCACTTAATTTATAAAAATAGAAAACTTAAAGTTGTTCGGAAGAGGGTAGAGTGAGTTTGGGCTCCTTTTTGTCCTTTATTTTAAATCTGTAAGTTTCTTTGCTCTCATTACTGAACAGTTCTTTCATGGATTAAAAGAAATACTTGTCTCATCTTTGCCATATCTGGAGTAAGTAGTAGCTGGTTCTGCTCTGAGGAAAATACTGCAGATAAGGGGAGAGGAAAAGTGAGAGCTAACAGTAAGAAGTGCAGCTGTGTGAAATTATGTTTGAGCTGGTTGTGGCATCTAGGGGGATGTTCCTGTCCTTCTTGGTAATAACACCCAGCATGGTGTGTCTATCATCCTGTGAAGGCAAGCTACATTCCCTTTTTTCCAGTCATGTTCACTTAGCAGTTAATAATGTAATTGTTTCGATGGTAAGCATACTGCAGCTGTGATTTGCAGAGCTGGGGGAAGCAGATCTATTGTATATGCAGGTGATCTTACCAGTTTGATATTGATATTCACATTCTAGCTGAAACTGTTTCATACACATCAGGAAGGTATTTCCATAAGGGCCTGAAGGCTGAAAACAATAAACTGGGGGAAAAGAATAAAAATAAAAAATTAAAATGAAAGAGGTTGTGGAAGCCTCATCCCTGGAAGCTTTTAAGACAAGGCTTGATGGGGCCCTGGGCAAACTGATCTAGTGGATGGTGTTCCTGCCAGGAAGGGGGGTTGGAACTAGATGATCTTTAAGATCCCTTCCAACTCTGACAATTCTATGATTCTATGATTTTTATAAATATTAAAAAAAAAAAAAAAAGTTGTAATGTATTTCAGTGTAACCTAATAGGAAGGATCAGGACTATTTCAGGATGCTGTTTGCTACCACTTAGCCTTCTGAGGCAGTTGGTATCAAAGGCAATATGATATAGATACCCAGAGATGAAGCAGACATATTTCTGTGTGCAATCTTTTTAAAGACTGTTGTAAAACCAATGCCATTTTAAATCTACTTAAGCAGTATTTATCCAGGGGTTAGATGCACTGTATTAACAGTCAAAGAGCAATATCTGTTGACCTTATATTACCATAAGGCAAATGCTATTTCAGAAATTGAAAATTACTTTCCTTAAGCTATTAAGCTCATGCTGAGTGGACTTTTGCTTACTAAAGTTCCAGAACATATTTAATAATTTATCCATTCTCTGTAAATACTTCTTACTAGGTGATACAGGTGCTATACAAACACTAGGACTAAAAGGCTTCTGAAAGCCACAGGTTTTATGTGGCATGTTTCTTTCAGCCTTTGCTGATGCAATATGCTGCTGCATACTCTGATAGCACCATAAAAAATATAGCCTGAATGTTGGACTTTTAAGAAAGGCTTCCTGAGCTAAGGACTTTCATTGGTTTCTTTAAGCTCACAGAACACCTAAGTTCCAACTTGAGTTTCAAGACACCATAAGCCTCAAATTCTGCAAAAAAACTCTGAAAGAAATGCCACTTTGCCCTGCTTCAAGTATGAACAATTAAAGTTTATTAGTTCATTTCTATTTAAAAATCTTAGTTCACTAAGATTCACTAAATAGTCACCTATTTAGGTTAAAACTAAGATCAGATTTGACCAAAATGTAATTCCAGACTTTCAGAGTTTTATAGCACTTGAACATTTTCTTGAGCTTCACAGTACTTTGTCTTCCATTGATAGTTAAGTGAGAATTTCTACTAAATGCCACCGATAAACAATGTTGCATTAAAAAATCCTGAACTGTAAGCTCATCTGTTGAATAAGTAGTCTGTACCTGGGAAGCACATCATCTGTTTTGAAGGAATTAAGGATTTATTCCATTAATACTTTCTTTGGTGTAGGGTAGTTTTAGTGTTTCTGTTCCCAGTTAGTAGAATCACTTGTATAACCATTCATCCACATGGCATTCAAATGCAGCACAGTTCAGCTTCAGTTGTTACACATTGAAAGCATTTGTAACAAGCAAAGAAAACCAAACCAAAATGTACTGGTTAGAATTTACCAAATTAAAGCAAGTATCAAGATACCTATTGGCAATAGAGTTGTTGTAAATGTGTTCAGACTGAATTTGTGTTAAGATTAAATAAGTCTGTTAATTAAATTAAATAAACCCGAGTTTTGCTTCAAGACCAGGCTGCTAAAATCTTATATTCAAGAAGTTTCTTGCTATTTTAAAAACTTGTCTTTATGAATTTTCTTGTTTTGCTTATCATATCATACATCTCTGTGTGAATATGTATCATGGGGTATGATGTAAGGTGAGGTGTGATTACTTTCAGTATGCTAAAAGAAAACATATTCCTACTTGTTTTACAGTGCTAGCCATTTCCCTTTACATTTATAATTACAGTTGACTAACGCTTAAGCCAGCTATCCACCATAGACTCTGTTCTTACATGTTAGATCAGGCTGCAACCAAGAGCAGGACTGGGTCATACCTTAGAGCAACCCAGGTACTTACTAGATAGCAAGAACAGCAACTTGTCAAGGAAGAGAGAAACGGCACTCTGGCAGAACTGTAAAACAAGCCTGGAGCTTAGTGTATGGATTGCACAAATTTCATTAAATCATAAGTGCAAAGGAAGATGTGGTCAGATTAACAGGCACTAAGATAAGAAAGCAACAGTCAGAGAAAATTTTTTTTCATGAATGGGAAAACCTAGTGATTCTTCCCTTATAATAAAATAGTATTTGACATTGACTGGAAAAAACATTAAAAAAAATAAAAAGAAAAAGCAAACAAACAAAGAAAAGCAAAATAATTCAAAACAAAACAAAGAAAAACATACTAGAATTTTCTCCATTAAGCAGACTAAGAAGGCAGGAAAACCTTGAAGAAACAGAGGTCTTCGTTACATAAAACTGCAAGTGGCAGGAAAAGTTTAAATGATCTGGCTTTACATGCAAATAAATTTTACTTCTGCACATGAAGAGATGTAAAGGCTCCACTTTCAGGAAACCTATGGGTTCTTTGTGCTAAACAGGCTGTGCAAAATGGTCTATATACATGTCTACTGTGCAGCTGCAAACATTTGCAGGCTCACTAATATAGAATCATAGAATCATAGAATTATCAGGATTGG
>VWZX01011123.1:0-18747 GCA_013399015.1 Galbula dea
GTCCTTTCCAACCGTAATGATTCTGTGGTTCTGTGTGATTCTGTGCTCTCTCTCACACATTTTGACATCTTATCTCTTGCTCATCTCCTTGATCACCATGATCTTGATCCTGCTGGCATTCCTCTAGTCACATTTCTTTCTAGATCATTATTATCCACAAACATGCACCATGTCTAAACCCTGAGAATCAATCGTCAGTGTCAACTTCACTTACCTATTCTTAGCTGAACTCCTGAAGAGTTAACCTACGTTTTAAGGAGAAGTCAAACTGCAAACCTATAGAACTGCTACATAAAATAAGTATGTTAACAGCTGAAGAGCTGTTAAACTACACCCTCTTGATGGACCACCCAAAACTGCAGCCACCTTAGAGCTAAATCAGAGAAAACAAAGGCATGTCACAAAAAAATGATCAATCCTACTGATCGCCATGTATCTGTGGAATCTATACTTAAGACTAATGATTTGCATGGTAAAAAAATAGATGACACACAGAAGACAATCACAATTAAACAAAAATGCATAGCCTGGTGACTACAATCCAAAGGAAGAAAATAATTTGCTGAAATAATTTTTAAAGTGACCTCTTCCTCAAGCAGTAAGACAGGTAGAATTAAATCACACAACAATGTAAAATGGTATCTGTATTAAATAGTATGAATAGCAAAGTTGCATCATTAAATTCTCTGTGGTTGTAAAATAGAAAACTGAGCTATCTTTCTTAGTAGCTATAGTTAATACTTTCTTGAAAGACCACCTGAGTGCAATAATCACATCAGTCTTCACTGCTTGAACTGAAATACCCATTTAACCTGCAAAAAACCTGTATGTAGGTGATTTCAAATAAATATTTTTAATGTTCTTTCTCAGTAAAAAATAAACAATATAGCAAAATATACAATAAGGTTTAAGAATGGTAGTGACCCATGAAAGGTAAGAAGTGCATGAAATATTTAGTTTCCCATATACTGGGAAGATTTATTATAATCCTTATGTATTCACTTTTGGTTCTCCTGAGATAATTCTTTGTGCACTCTTTGTGGAACACAAACCCTTCTCCAAGAAGAGGTCAGCTACCTCAAAACTCCTTCCACTTCTTTCTTCAAGGAACCCAACATGAGTGAATAATTACAGAAACTTCAATAAGCAAGCTTCTCCCATCTCCTACTGGTCATGTCTTTTAAAGGTCTTATTATCACCTAATAATCTGTAAAATCTCAGAAAGAAAGACAACTTATACAAGTCCAGTGGCTTTCTTTCTTAGCCTGGCTTCAGCATGATGGAACCTCTGACTGTGTTATGGCCCTATGTGAACTCCTCTGCTGCTGCTGTCACGCACAGTAGCTCCCTTTTCATGACAGGTTCCTCCTCACTAGATTTTGCTTTCCTACTATTGGTGAAATTCACACACTCAATCTGTCACATAGCTACATTTCAGGCTAAGATTCAGGATCTCATCCAAAGCCCAATGAACCTTCCCAAAATTTTAAGATTATTTGGATCTGACCTGTGATCTGAAGAAAATATGAAAGAACTTCACAGAATCACAGAATATTAGGAGTTGGAAGGGACCTCAAAAGATCACCTAGTCCAACTTGGTTGTCTTTAACATATCCTGCTTTTACCATATTCAACACAATTTTGACACTCCTTTCAAAGAGCAAAGGAAATCCATTCTGACATGAACCTTTCTCCCATTTGACACTTTCAGAAAAAAAAGAATTCCTTGCAGAAATTTCACCGTAGGAGTACTATGAGGGACAAATAAGTGTAATTGGCTGCACTAAGTCCTGTGGGAAGTTCTAAAGCACTATCTGATTAAAATTTTCTCTACAGAAAATTTGAATCCTCACTCTCTAAATAACACAAATAAACAAAAGAGTTATAAGGTTAATTTCATGAAGAAATTTTGAAATAAATGATCGATAACAGTTGCTAACATTTTGGTGACATCCACAAAAAGCTAATTAATCTTATATTTGCACGCATAGTTACAAAAACTTGTGTTCTTTCAAACCAGTCTTTCCTTGTTCATAAGTACTCAGCTTCTAGAGCTTCTTATGAGGTCCAGTGGGAGTCAAATACACTCATAATCATTAAAACCAGGACATGTTTTCACATTAGCTAGGAGAACACATATTTCCAGGCTTATTATTGGAGTCACAAAGTGAAATGTTGATCTCACTGAAGTCGTGAAATTTTAGAATAGCCAGAAATTCGTTTGAACAAAATTTGAACATGTCCCTTTATTATATGATTTTAAAATTACTGTTTATGTGGAATAAAAAGATGACTCCCACAGAAATGTTTGCTACATTGGATGCTTGAAGACAATATAATACATAAGTATTTTTTGACAACAAAAATTGCCATTTTGTCTGGGGATAAAGTTTAGTTAGAAAAAAGATCTAGTCATCCTTGGTGGGTTACATGCACCTAAGGGCTAGACAGCCAAACAGTCACTCTCACCTCCTCCTCCTCAAATGAGGCAGGATGAAAATTGGAAAAACTGGTGCGTCAAGACAGAAGATCACTTACCAGATCCTGTCAAGGGCAAAACAGTCTTGCCTTGGAGAAAAGTAGTTTAATTTATTCTTAATTACAATTGAATGGTGAGAAACAAACGGCAAAATAAAAAACTCCTTGTTATGGTTTGGATTAGAACAGAATTAATTCTGTTCAGTAACTGTATTTTCTAAAAAGATATTCCACCACCACGTACATAATACCGTTATTTGTTTCCCACACACACACACCTTGCCTGGACTGTCCCTTTAAGAAACCTGAAATTCCTGAGTCGAGGACACTGCAAACCCTGCCCCGGGGGGGTGGGAGGGGGAAGCCGGGGGAATGCTGGGTTTTCCCCGGGGGACTTTTGTTACACTCGGGACCACGAAGAACTGCCTTCTTCTTCTCCCTCTGCCTGGATTTTGGTTGCTGCTGTCTCCTCGTGGCATCTGCTACCTGAGACACACGTGGAGCTGTTTTCGGGACGGGGAGAGCCGGCCCGGGACACTGCCGTAATTACTTGTATAGGGGGAAGTGGGTTTTGGTGTTTGGGTCCTGTATATGTTTATATTCTTTTCGTTTATGTTTCCTGTTGTTATTAAAGCAGGTTGTTAGTTTTAACTTCCAATCCAGTCTCTCCTTTAACTGCCGTGTGTGGGGGCTGGGAAGAGCCTTTAAACCCACCACACTCCTTCCCCCCATGTGCCTCAATTCTTCCCAGGGTTTACTGAAAATCATAGAATCATGGACTCATAGAATGCTTTGGGTTGGAAGGGACATTTAAAGGTCATCTAGTTCAACTCCCTTGCAGCAAGCAGGCACAACTTTTACTCAGAGCCCCATCCAACCTTACCTAGAATGTTTTCAGGGATAGGGCACTTACCACCTCTGTGGCAACCTGATTCAGTGTTTCATCACCGTCATCATAAAAAATTTCTTCCTTACATCTAGACTGAATCTACCATCTTTTAGTTTAAAACTATTGCCCCTTGTCCTGTTGCAATAGGCCTTGCTAAAAAGATTGTCCCTGTTGCGTATTAGGGCATGGGCCCTGGTTACTGATGGCAATCAGAATTCTCTTATTATTCCATAAGTTAGAATTTATACTTTTACAGAAAAGATGATGACCAATTACCTTCATACAGAAAGAGCACTGAACAATCAGTAACACCTTCATACACAAAGTATACTGATGAATTAGCAAGTGACACTTTCATATACAAAGGATTCTGATCAATTAACAAGTAACACTTAAAAAATAAAAACAACTACCATAAATGTAATAAAAACAGTGCACTTCAAAGAAATACGAATGTGATAAGACTGACATTGTTAGTTGTGGGTAGGGTAGCATGCTAAGACTGTGTAGGGTGTCAAGGCCTCTGTGGGCAGCAGCAAAGCTGCTGGTAGCTGACTTCCACTCTCTCTCTCAGGCTATCTAACTTCTTTCTTGTGAGAAACTGACCTCTGCTTTGTCTAGTTTGTCTCGTGTAGGAGCCTGGCCTCTGCGGCCTGCAATGACATACCACATGCCCCCATCTTTCTTATAGGCTACCTCTTTAAGTATAGAAAGGATGCAATAAGGTCTCCCCAGAGCCTTCTCTTATCCAGGCTGGAAAAAACCCAACTCTCTCAGCCTATTCTCATAGCAGAGGTGCTCCAGCCCCCAATGATCTTTGTGGCCCTCATCTGGACACACTCAAATAGATCCACGTCTTTCTTATGCTGGGGGTCCCAGATCTGAACACAGTACTCAAGGTGGGATCTCACCAAGGTAGAGCAGAGGAGAGAATCACCTCTCTTGACCTGCTGGTCAACTTCACTCTGAATTTCTCTAGTCTAGTTGCTGAGAGGCATAGGGAAATGGGGAATGTGTAGCTGTGGTCAGTTCACAACAGCTACTCTATGCCACTCCTTCCTCCTCATACTTTTCCCTGCTCTCTCCTAGGGCCTTCCCACAGGCTGCAGGGAAACACTTTCCCCACCGGGGTCTCTCCCAGGGCTGCATCTCTGCTGAAAGCCCTGAGCACCTCCTCCTGCTCTCCCCTTGGGGCTCTCAGAGCTGTTTCTCGCACTGTTCCCCGAAGTCCTGGATGCCGGGCAGCGTTTTCCCCCTTCTTACCAGGGATTTCCCCAAGGCTTTCCTGCCTTTGGTTGAGGGGCTCAGCTGTGCCTGCGGTAGGGCCGTTGGAGCGGCTGGAACCGGCTGTGTCCAGCACGGGGCAGTCCCCACCTCTCCTCACAGGTGATGACCTGGCAGCCAGTCCCTGTTATTCCTTCACACAATACAACATAACTTTGGATTGAAAAGGCTTGTATAGAAGGGAAAAATACGATATTTCTAATCACTGGTACCTTCTAAATAAAAATCTTCCTTATTATGAACAATTGACTTTCCTGCAACCAGTACACCAGCACTCTCACATGAGTTTTGAGGAGTCTTAAAACGAAAAGTGGACCAAAGGTATGTTCTTAAGTTTTTTAATCAAAACCCCCTATAAATGAAGGTTCCCAAATTGGACTACACTTCTAGACACTAAATCACTCTGGAAAGATAATTTAAAAGAGAAGTCTCAAGCTAGCAATCAAGAATTGTATAGCTGGGGTTAAATAATTAATGCAGGGTTCCAGGAGGGCTGTGGGAGTCCTTAAAAATGGACTTTTAAAATGTGGGACCTTACATCTGTTTTTTTTCATTCTTTTCAACTATAGAATATATTTCACTTTGCCTCTTGCATTTCCTCAGAACTTCAGGTGCTCTGTTTTTCAGGAAAATCACACAACTTATGCCACTATGCAAACTTAAACCAGTTTTTAATTCAAACTTCAGCTTGACATTTGTTGTTCTTTCTATATTGAATACTTATGTGGCCATTATGAAATGAAGAATAATATGTGTTCAAAGTATTGGTAGAGCTTGTCCCTTTTTAAAAATAGTTGGTGGTGCAATGCAGTGAAATTCCTAAAGAGAAGATTCAGTTAATGATGTGGAAAAAAAAGAAACGCAAAATCCAACACCACTCAAAAAACTTGCATTCCACTTCAATTTTTCAGTGATTAATTTCTGGTTGGTTTTTTATAAGGTCTAAAATGCCAGAAAAATGTTTATGCATGCTGGAAGCTTTTCCCACAAGAGGCATAGGATGGTAGAACCTCCTACTCAAAACTCACTAAATTGAACAGCTGACATAAATACTAAGCGGGTATTGCTTCTTCAGTAATTTCTATTTTACACAGACTAAAAAGTTATTATTTCCTTTATCTCCTACCAACATTCAACAAAAGGAACAAGTCAATAATCTTAAGAAATACCTTCTTAATGCCAGCAACCATCATACCACACCAGTAGGGACTTTCACTAACCTGAAGAGTGACAGAAGGTCTTCAGAAATATTTCAATCAGAAAAATTCCACTCTATTCTAGAGTTCAAAGTTTTCATATGGTTACAAATAAGCTTTGATAATTTGATTTACTACATTCTGCATCAGAAGCTTGAGATCCAGTCAAAATGACTTCTGAAAGTTACATATTTTATTGTCTTGGACATGTGCTTTGAATAGGTTGGGCCAATAGGCATTAAACAGGTTCTTTTCCTTTTAATAGCTGTAAAATTAACAGATGGCCGGTATATAGATCTTCTAGCTATAATATTCACTGTTGTTGCACTTTTGTAAAGACAACAGAACTCAAGTTTGAGATCCGAAAGGGACAGCAATAGTTCAAATCTTCCTCATACGGAGGGGAGGAGACAAGCAATTCCCATTTGTAACACTTCAGCCTCCAACGGATTTTAAATCTATTCATTATCAGACTTAAGACATTCTGCATTTTGTCAACAAAGTAATAGTACAAATTGTTAGGTGTTCTGCATTTCCAGAGTTTTAATTTTTTTGACAGAAAAGACATGTAAGCAATCTCAAATCTCCCTCCTTTGCTTAATTTGTTTCTTCCATCTCAAAACAGATTATTATTGTGTTTAAAAATCAAAGTGTAATGCTTCTTAAGTACATGACAATCTCAAATAGACTGAACAACTTGGGGCACTACAAACTGCACACATATCTGCTGGTGAGGCATAAGGATGCACAGAACTGGCAATGTGGAGTATCTCACATGCTTCCCTATCAAAAACACTGTAATCAGTGCTATGTCAAGACTGATAAACACATCAAAGTTGAGAAGTAATCTAATACCAAAACCTATGACTTTCCTAAGTAGGATTAAATTATTCAACCTCAACAATGGGACTACTAACCAAGCCTTAAATCAGTTGGGGAAAGAAGATGCATCTGAAAACACGGAAGATACTGTCATTAAGAAATTCTACACAAGTATCCCTTAGAAAGTTGATACAGTTCATGAGAGCAGATCTAGAGTATGCCAACATAGGGTAACATACAGATTTCTAGGGAAATCTTCATCAAGGCTTTGGTCATCTATTATTAAGCCCTGGAACATCTGATGGAAAGCCTGGATTTGCCCTAATTCATGCTAGCAAGGCTCTGAACCAGTCCTTTCCCATCATCTCCACTCCAAAGAAATAATCCTTTACAGCTGTCCTAACTCCAAGAGTTCCATGTCTGAATAACAGTTTAGCTCCTTTTAGCAAGCATGGCTGTAATTATAACTGCAAAAGTCCATGTCCATTTTTGTCTTTAGTGGTAAGACTTTAGTAAGCAATAACCACAGGGGCAAAAACTTTTTCAGAAAGTTTTCTTGAAACCCGGAATTTGGATAGATCCCTCTGCCTCTTTTCCTGGAGGTTTGTTCCTTGACTTTTGTGTTTAGCCGCAAAGTCACATTCTAGTCCTTTGAACGTTGCATTTAAGATCCTTAGGACACAGTTTCATGCTTTGAGTTTATCTGACAAAAAATTAGCAGATTACAGCAGAAGAAAGAACTTTCAGAAGTGATGGAGACAGATACTGGTATCAAGGAGAGATTTTATGGGTTTGTTTTTTATGTCAGTCTGTAGGCAAGAATTACTTACAGAACAGTATTGATTCAGGCCTTCAAAATTTTGTTCAAGAAAAACAAACATTGGATATAGCCAACAAAAATTATTCCAGCACTTTTGCAGTCAATTGAAGAATGAATCTTCTTGACTAAAAGTGGAAAACTGCATATATTATCATATGATATTTCTTCACAAATTGAAAACAGTTATTTGAAAGCATTTTTCTTTTTTACAAAAGTGGCACTTTACATTACACTCGCACAGTAAAGCTACACTTCCCCTCTTCCCACCAACTTCTCAAAATAAAAGAAAACAAAGGTAACATTAGGAAGATGAAGATTGGCATCAAGCTATTGAAGAGTACATTCTGAATTAAAATATTCTGGAAAGACAAGTGCATGATGGTTCTGTTTTAGATTTATGTCCTTGATAATCCTGATAGTTCTGTACTTCATAGTAAACTATGAAGATATTTCATAATATGTATACTTTTATTAATGGAAAAAAAACCCCAAACCCTTCTCCAGCACAACATAGTTTAAGTGATTGCCTAAGTAAACACATTGTTAGAAATTTATACTTTAAAGACAATATAAAACTAATGTAACAGGATACATAGTTTCTATAATCTCATTATGCAAATGCTAAAATATTAATCTACTTAGGATTGGACATTTTAAAAATTCAAATTGGTATATAGTGTCATTAAAAAGACATAGGAGCTCTTTGTAAAAAAATATGTGAACTCAATATTACAAGAACTCATTTAATCCCTTGACTAAAACTTGGCCTTCTAAAATAGCAAAAATTTAGTTTGGGTTTTCCAATTCCATTAAGTAAGAAAACAGAGAAGTGTTTGTTTTGTGATATGTTCCTACAAAATCATTGGAGATTAATAATGAACTTTATTATCATAACTAACATTTTTGTTATGTTTATGATATATTTGATTCTTGAAACACTTACTCATATCTTAGGAAAACATTTTCTTTTAAAAAGACCTCCACTGAAACACTAATTCCTTAATACAACAGTATTTTGAGAGGATGACTGATGTTAAACAAAACAAGTTCACCTCATTGCTAAACAAATGACTCATAATTTTTGTTTATTGAAATAAAATGTATTTCATTCTCATTTGTTTTGTCATAGGAACCTTAATTTGAACTCTGGTAGCTAGAGATTAGAGCATATAATACATTAATGAAAAGTATGACTTCATAATATTATAGACATAGAGTTGTTTTCAACATGGAGAGGAAATACTTTATTAACACAGCCGCTGTATCTAGTAAAAGCAGATCTTAACCCAGTGACCTAATGCAGCATACTCTGAAATTATGGAAGGCTGCTTATCAGTTTTAATGGTTATCAAATGATCACAGACTTCTCACTGTGGTAAATTAAAATTTAGGCTCATTTACTAAAGCTATTTAGTGATTCTTATATACCTCAGACATTCATCATTTACTCTCAAGTATTCTGCATTTGTCAAATACAGTAAGATGCTTCAAGAGCAGAAAGGGAGACAATCTAGCTTTGATCATATTTTGTGTTACCTGTGTTTGTTACAGAGCACTTCTGTTTGCATTTTTCATGAGTCAGGGCCCTGAAAAGGGATTCAGACTTCTCTCTGCTCTGTTCAGCGCTGTGGGAAGCCAGTAAATGTGCTCAGAGATTTTCAACAGGGAAAGCTTTTCTGGGGTTTGTTGATTTTGAAACTTGCTCTCAAATGCAGCAGGAAATTTTGGCTGATGCTTTCAGAGTTACCTAAGGGATTTTGATGACCAGTTCCTATTAAAATTAATGAGAATTTAGCCTACTAATCCTATTGGTAATTTCACCTTTATGTTATTAAAACAATAAAAGTTGGAGAACAGTGACATGTAAAATAAAATTTATGTTGCATTAAAAAAGAAAGTCTTGCAATCTATAAAACCATTCAGCAGTCCCTTTCCCTTCAGCCTTCACTGAAATCCTTTATGGAAACTCCAAGAAAGCACTTTTATTACAATTCTAGATGCTCACACTTGGGCCTTGCTTTACATTTTATATTTTTTTGGCTGATATTTATTTTATATTGCAGTATTTTTCTGAAACTTTGACCCCTAATTTATTACTGGAAAGAACCATAACAATACTAAAAAAATGTCAGTAAGAGTTTCTGGTTTTAATAATTTTTCACATACATCTTTCGCATTTTATTTTCATTGACTTATTAAGAGTTTCAAAGCAGTAAATATACCTTTGTTTTGTTTAGGAATCGGTCATGTTTGGTGCAGTCCTAGAAATGGAAAGTAGGAAATACATACCTGAAGCACTTGAGTGCCACCATTAGTATCTTAGTTGAACACTGAAGGACAGATTCATTGTTGGTATCATAGAAGACTGAGAATTTAAGAGAGATACTGATAAACTGCACATGCATTCAAAAGGTTTCTCAGGGTTGAGACTGAAGTGAAAACTTTCTAAAGTTCAGCTCAATAAGGCAGTGACAGATCTTAATCTTATATGACACAAGAATTGTCTGTAAAAAAGAAATCTATTCCTCTGACACAACTTGAAACAAAACATCGACAAACCAAGGTATTTTGGGAAAATATTCATCTAACATTTAGATGAAAAGCTAAAAGACTCAGACACTCATTCTTAGTGGGGGTTTTGCTCATCTTTTTTTTGATAGAAAGGATCTTCATAATGTCTCTCCTGTAGGAAGCAAAACTGACAAATCTTCAAGAAAAGCAGTCAAAAATGTATAAATTTGGTGATGGAATTCTCTTTTTTTTTGAGAAGAGATCTTTTGTTTGGGAATACAATGAGATGGAAAATACTCAACAATAAAATAATTGCTGTCCAAATACAGAACAATTCATACAGTTTATTCTGTACTTTTATAAATAATTAGTAAATACAATTTGTATTAATTTTTTCTCTTATATTATGGTTTTTTAAATGTTAACACATAGAATTTATGATTATATTTCCAGAAATTTAAGCTACACTTTTAGAAAACTTGAAATTTTCTGTCTCTACTTCTTCCTGTTCTCCTTTTTTTTTTTAAAAAAAAGCAGCTGTATGTTTGTGTTGTGGTTTAACCCAAGAGACAGCTAAAAACCACACAGTTTTTTGTTCACACTGCCCTAGTGAGGTGGGGACAGAATTGGAAAAACTTGTGGGATGAGATAAAGACACTTTAATAGGACACAAAATGAAGGGAAAATAATAGTAATGATAGAAGAATATACAAAAGAAGTGAGGCACAATGCAATGTCTCATCACCTGCTGATTAACGCCTACCTCGTCCCCAAGGAGGAGGCTGCCCCTAACCCTGGCCAAATACCCCTATTTTATGGTTCAGCATGACATTGTATGGTACGGAATATCCCTTTGGCCATTTTGGGTCAGCTGCTGCATCTCTGTCCCCTCCCATCTTCTTGTGCATCCCCAGACACCTTGCTTGCAGGCCAGTATGAGAAGCTGAAAGTTCTTGACTTAGTGTAAGCACTGCTTAGCAACAACTAAAACATCAGTGTGTTATCTACATTATTCTCCCAGTCAGGTAGGCCACGCCTGTGTTCATGAGCAGGGACAGCACTTGGCCTTGCCCTTATTGTGTTTCATGAGGTTCCTTTTGGCCCATTCCTTCAGCTTTTCTACATCTCACTGGATTGCAGTCCTGCCCTTCAATGTATTGACTGATTCCCCAGACTGGTGTCATTTCCAAGCCTGATTAGTATCCTCCATCATCTGTGTCAGGTCACTGACAAAGCTGTTGAACAGTAGAGGTCTCAGAACAGCCCACTGCAGTACTGCACTTGTAACTAGCCTCTGCTTAGAGTACAACTTATTAACCATCACTCTCAGAACCCAATCGTACAACCCATTTTTTATTCATTTAGCTGTCCACTCATCCAGATATTATGTCCCAATTTGGCTAAAAGAATATTATGGGAGGTGCTGCGGAAAGCCTTACACAGTCAAGGTCTAGGAGGAAGCCTTCACTAGTGAGGTCACTCACTGTGTCAGGAAGTTGCCCTCCACACACTCTAGGAACCTCATGGACTGTTTCCTCTCCGCTGTGTTATTTTTCCAGCAGTTATCAGGTGAATTGAAGTCCCCTATGAGAACAATGGCTAGCAATTGTGAGACTTCTCTGAGCTGCTTGTAGAATGTTTCATCTGCCTCCTTGTCCTTGTTGGGTGGTCTATAATACCTGGTCTATCCACCAGGATATCCACCTTATTGGCCTTCTCTCTGATTTTTACCCATAAACACTCAACTGTATCTTCGACATCATTGAGCTCTATACAATCAAAATTCTCTCTAATATACAGAGCCACTCCACTGTTTCTCCTTCCTCGCCTGTCCCTTCTGAAGAGCTTATAGCTATCCATTACAGCTCTCCAGTCATGAGCCTTCCCACCATATTTCCTTGACAGACAGTTGTAGTTTTCCTGCTGTGTGATGGTTTCCTGCTCCTGCTGTTTGTTGCCCATACTGTCTGCATGGGTGTAGATGAACTTCAGTTGGGCTATTGATCTTGCCTACAGCGCTGGCATACCACTCCCGGACTCATCTCTAGTGAGCCTGGTTTTATCCCTTTCCCCCTTCAAATCTAGTTTAAAGCCCTCTCAATGAGCCCTGATAACTCTTGAGCTACGATCCTATTCCCCCTTTGAGACAGGTGAACCCTGTCTTTCACCAGTAGGCCTGGTGAAACAGAGCAAGGCCCAAAGAGTTAACTCAGAAAGCCAACTCTGAGCTAGAATTAAAGAACCAGGATTGTAAGACCAGTGGAACAATAACATCTGGACAAAGAACGCTGTCATACTGACACAAAGAACATACAGTAAGAACACAGAAAGATAAAGAGCACTGAAGATGCTAAAACAGTAACGTAAATCTTACGTAAATCTTACATGAATAGAGATAGGAAAGGAACAAGGAGAGATACGGGGCAGGAGTCCAAAGACTATTGCAAAATATACATTGTAGTCAGCAGAATCAAGAAAAGTTCAAAACTTTGCCTGAGGAAGAAGAACAAAACCACGACCCCTAAAGATGAAGTAACAGGATGTGCCACCAAGAATCTCCCCAAAATGAAGACTCCACCCCTGACTCCGCCCTAACTCCACCTGCTATGAATATTATAATTAGGTGTTGCAGTAATATGAGTATGCATATAAAGATGTTGTAATCTCTCACTAAATTGTATAAATAGTCTGATTTTCACTGACTGCTTTGGAACCCTGTTGCCCAGCATGAGCTGGGGGTTCCCTAATGTTGCCTGAAATAAATACCTCGCTGCTTAAAGACTAAAACTTTGTCTCTGAGCAGTTCCATAGAGCCTTTTGGGGCATAATTTTTGGCATCACTGGTGCCATGTAGAACAATTCATGATCAAAAAAACCCAAAATTCTGCAGGTGATACCAGACGTGGAGCCAATTATTGATTAGTGTGATTTTTCCATCGTTTTCCCAATCATTCCCCACAACTGGCAGGATAGAAGATAACACTGCATGCACTCCTCATCCCTTATCTCTCTGACCAAAGACCTTAAGGTCTCTCTTGATTGGTCTCTGGTTTCTCACTGCAACTTCATCACTGCCCACCTGAAAAACAGTAATGAATAATAGCCATAGGGCTGCACCAGATCAGAGAACTTCCTAGTGACATCTCTTACCTGGACCTCAGAGAGGCAGCAGACCTCCCTACAGGTTGGATCCGGTTGGCATATTGAGTCTTCCATTCGTCTCGGAGTGGAGTCTCCGATAACAACCACCCTTCTTTTTTTTCTTAGCTGAGGCAGTTATGATACATGTAGATGACTGACTCATCTTAGGCATCCCCTCCAACCTGAATGGACCTTCATCCACCTTATCATTTTCTTGGTCCTCAAATTCCAGGGCCTCATAGCTGTTCTATAATGACACTTGGGAAAGTGAGGCAGGCTGGGAAGGGGTTTGCCTGGCATCACAGGTAAGCACCTGTTTCCATTCCCCCCTGTCTCTTAGGTCATCTCTCTCTGCCTGATGATAGGTTGGTAGGGGATCGTCCACTTCTAGTGGCATTCCCTCTGGAGTGTTTGTCTCAGAGATGGTAGAGAGTAGCTCCACTAGTCTGTCTCCTCACACTGCCTGATGCTGCTTAACCTATCCACTTCCTGCAATTCTGCCTCCATGCTGAACAGATCTTCCACCTGACTGCATGTCACACAGGTGTTATCTCTGCTGCCTTCCAGTACCTGTGGCAGGCTCTGGCACTCTCTGCAGCTGGAGACCTGGACAGCTACAATTTTGCTGCTACACATTATATGCATTCATACACTTCACAAGCACAGGAAATGTTTACCTTGAGGATGAATTAGTCCAGCAGTACCGGACATTTCCAATAGCCCAGTACTGCTGCTGGACTATAGCTATATTCACAACTATTTAGGAAAAAAAAAAAGTATATTAACATGGTTGATAGCAATCTTTGATATCTTCTGGCCTTCCATACATCACAAATTCATGTTACAAATACTTGTTTTATATAGATGTGGATTCACAATATGTTAAAAGCTTTTCTAATCCTCCAAACATATTAATTTTCTGTTCACTGAAATAAATATTTTTAAAATATTTCTACTAATTTTTGGAAGAATTATGACCAGTACAAAAAACTAGAAATCATATATAGAAAACCTCTGCTTTTAAAATGTGCTTTATTTTGTTTAATGAACGTAAAAGATTTTGAGATAATTGTAATTATTTCTATAGTTTAATTTAGTATGAAAATAATATGTCTAATTTATTTGCTATTTCTTCAATAGCCATCCTGAATTTTCCAAAGAATGCTAGTTTAAAAAACAGCTTAATATAGAAAAAGTAATTTATTTTAAATGTTTCTAAAAACCCCACACCTTTTAAAGAGTATTAGAATGACACTATAATCTCCTGCTAAGACTTTTTATATCATCTCCAGATGCTTCGCTATAATGCCACCTTGACAGTCAAAAAGTTCTTTTCATGACCAAAATTTCTCAGGTTTCAAGGGATAATCCATACAATCAGGTTTGCTCTGCCTAAGCTTTAAGCTGCACTAGTCATAATGCTAAATTCAATCTAGTAGTGCTCAGTATCCATTAACATATTCTGAATTTCAGCTTAGTTTATAAAGCTCAGACTTGACTCTGTATGTCCAGCACTCATATACCTCCTGTGTAAACAGGGTGAAAATACTAATCATAATAATAATTTTTAAAAATCAATCATCCTCAGACCATCATATTTCAAGGAAATATCTTTACTATTTTTTGTGTTCTTAGATTCCTTCTATATTTTCTTGATCACAAAAGCAAATAGAAACAGAGACTACTTCCAAGTTTTACAAATTATATGTGTCACAGACCATGTAAATTGACAGAATGTGAGTGCCAACATGTATCAATTAAAGCTGAAAATGAAAGAGAAAAGCTCAGGAAACAGTAAGCAATAATTGATGCTTTAGTGAAAAGAACCATAAGTGTTCTAGCCAAAGATCAGCATGGTTTATTCCTGTTCGCAGAACCATTAAAATCAAACCTTCAAGTGTTGTCCTTTTGAAAAACATGGACAAGAAGGACCCTGCTAGACAGTAGGCAACCTTGCTGACCCTGGACAAATGTTCAGATGTGTAATACCCAAATGCTAACTCAGTACAGCTCAAAACATCTCTCTCCTCCACCACACTCACAGCATTTATTTCAACTGTGTTTCCTTGATGTGGGGAATCATTATAAAGACAGAGACACTGAACTCTATGAACAATTTAAGGACAATCTAGAAGGCTCCTCTTAACCCCTTCCCTGTCACCCCTGGTTACGAATCTCCTCCCCTAGTTCCTCCCCTGTTCTCCAGAAATGGAGTTGTCCCCTCCTTCCCACATCATGTTGGTTGAAACTCCTCCCTAGTTCTAGACCCTTCTGTAACAGAGCCTATAAAAGGGGCTCTTACCCTGTTAATAAAGTTCACTCCCACCTGGTCCTGGAGGCTGTGTGCTCGTGCGATTTCTACCCCTCTGCATCACAGCTCCCTGGACCCGAAGTGCATGCCGCAGCCCTTCAGCTAGCTGAGGCACAGCACTTGCTCTACCCCTGGAGTGGACCTGCCTTCCTCTCCCATGGGCTGTGTCACCTTGAGATTTTTCAATTAGTGGTTTGGGCATGAGGTTAAAAGATTTTCCAAAATGTTTCAATAAACATAAAAAGATAAAACATGATTGCACTCCAAATAGCCAGAGTTAGAAACAGAAATTGGTCATGAATGCCCTACATTTTTAAGATGATTAGGTTGTGCTTCCAAATCATATATTTTAAAATCTTTTACACACACCCATTCAGAAAAAGAACAAACAAACAAGTAGCTCTTTTTTCATGAACAAAACAACTTTTCACAAAAGTAAGATTTATTGTAGATGTTTGTCACGGAGTCAACCACAAAATGCACAGCAATAGCTAACCAAAACCTGAATTTATTGCAAACAAGAGTAACTAGCACTGCTCTTGAAAATTATATTAAAAATTCCAATGTCAGTAGGAGATATATTGCAGCACATCCAATTCTTAACCTACAAACAACCTTACTCCTAAAAAGACAAGCCACAACTTGCACGCCCTCACTCAGAACGAGGAAAATCTCCCACCAGGGGCACCCAGCTCACTCACTGGAAAGGGATGAGGGCTCAGTCAATCTGGGGAAATATCCACCTGGGAGCGGGGCAGCCCATCCTGGTGAGGGAGGGAGGACCAGAGGATTTTTACCTCAACCAACTCTGGTGCTTATATCCCAGAGGTCAGCTCACACTGCCTGAGGATGACTTATCGATAAATAAAGAAACCAAAGGCAGACACGAAGGCACTGGTCACTGCAGGGTGCCAGGGATCTGCTTCTGAGCAGATCTCAGGCAACACCCCCACCTCAGATGCCACTAAGTGCCAAGGTGGCTCAGGCTCTGGCCCCTTCATTTCAGGCTTATGTCTGGCTATTGCATTGTTAATGTTTTTATGGGGGCAACTGTCTCTGCCACAGTGTTAAAAGTATTCAATATTTCACCATAGCACTGTTCTTCAAGTTGTGCTAAAACTTCAGGCTTCATTAGCACCATCAATGTTTTATTGTATGTATCAAAACCCCATAGGAAATATTGCAGATTTTTGGAGTGTTTAATGAATCATAGCTCCATTATGGTGTTGGGTATTTTTACCCCAGTTAACAGAAAAAAGATACCTGTGTGTTAAAATTGCAAGATACAATTAGTAGAAATAGATCTGAATGTTCTCTATTGCTCAGTCCTTAGAGAATTCCTGTCAAATTCCTCTACTCAAATCAATCATTTCTTAGTTATTTATTGGTGAGCAAAAAGTACTAATTTTTAATACTTTAACTCAGTTTATAATTAGTAGCAGCTTCATCCAATTATTTAAATGTTGACTGTGGCCTTTTTGGCTTTTTTTTCCCAAAACATTGCAAACCTTCCCAGTTACCTCTGAATTTAACAAAATATTTCCTTTTTCCTCTTCCTTCTGCCCACAAATAAGTGGAATGGCACTACATATTGTAATGTCAGAATTCTTTTATACATTTTATCCTATCTACATTTTGACTTTAGATGGTTTTGAGTGGGTGGATCTTTTTGTGTCAAGATCACACAAACAAAGCTGAGGATGGCTGTCAATTTGGTGAAAATTACCTGAAGAAACAAATTTTACTCGCTGTTAGGTTTAGCAAACAAAGGTAAAAGAGAAATGGTAAATTTAAAGCAATCACTTTCTTCTGTTTGTTAAATGATTTACCAGGAAAGCTTCTTCTAAATTACATAGTAATCACATTATCCTTGGAATAAGGTACTTGCTAATTATATTTCTTGGTCAATGATAAGCTGATCAACTCTAACTTCTGTACTGGAAAAAGTAAGGTACAAAGAAACTGGAAGCAGTCAGTACAGTCCTACTGAGTGGCTCCCCACTGGAACCAATTAAATCCCAGCACAAATAGACTCTAATACACTCATCTTATTGGATTGAATCTTGTTTCTTCCAAAGTAAAGGCAAGGAACAGTTACATGCAGGATTATATGTAGAGAGTGATTCTGAGTATGTCAATATAATTTTATGTAAATATACCATCGTAAAAATGGAAGATAATAACAATGATATCAAAGCCTCGTTGTGGTTTAATCCCAGCCAGCAACTAAACATCACAAGGGCACTTGACCACTCCCCCCTCCTCCCAGTGGGATTAGGGGGAGAATTGGAAAAAAAGTTAAACTTGTAAGTCAAGTTAAGAAAGTTTTATAACTAAAGTAAACCAAAATATATCAGTAAGAACAAAATATGATAATAGTACTTGTAATGCAAAGGAAGAAAACAAAAAGAGAGAGAAATAAAACCCAAGAGAAGACAAGTGATGGATGAACAATGCAGTTGCTCATCACCCACTGACCAATGCCCAAGCAGTGATTCAACCACCCATAGTATTAAATTCACCCCATAGTATTAAATCTGCATCAAAAAATTAAAAAGAAGGAAAGAGAGCTATGAATGTTCAGTGATCACTGATCTAGTCAAATGAACTACTCCCACAAAGAATATTGATCACATAAATCATCCCTATTATCACTTCATATTTTTCATAAGGAAAACTTGACTGATAGTGATTTGTATTTGCAAATAGGATGAGGTTTAACAAGGCCACATGCTGAGTCCTGCACTTTGGCATCAATAATTCCATGCAATATTACAGGCTTGGGGCAGAGTGGGTGGAAAGCTGCTCAGCAGAAAGGGACCTGAGTGTTGGTTAACGGCTTGTTGAACATGAGCCAGCAGTGTGCCCTGGTGGTCAAGACGACCAACAGCATCCTGGCTTGTATCAGAAATAGTGTGGCCAGCAGGAGTAGGGAGGTGATTATCCTTCTGTATGTGACACTAGTGTGTAGACGCGGAAGGAAACGGACTCTGCACACTGATCAATGTGATCTCGCAAAAGCCACTTTATTCAAGATGTCCATAGCCTTTTATACGTTTTTACCCAGTGATGTTTCACGAGCCTATTGTTGATTGGCAAACTGCGATTATTAGTACGTATTTCATTGGTTATAAGTTGCTGTTCACGTGCTGTGCATGAGGACTTTTAGTTAAGATTATTGAAATTGCTTAGTTCTACTTTTGTATCATATTGTTGCTTCTAGCTGCCAACTTCCTTGCTATTCTGCACGTAGTCCCCCTCAGTAACCTTGAGCAAAGAACATGAAGTTTTAAGT
>VWZX01011123.1:20895-32757 GCA_013399015.1 Galbula dea
ATCTAGTGGATGGTGTCGCTGCCAGGCAGGGGGGTTGGAGCTAGATGATCTTTGAGGTCCCTTCCAACTCTGATGATTCTATGATTCTGTGGCTTGCCATTTAGTATTGCGTTTCTCTAGCTGGACTTTTAGAACATGAATTCCAATCTTAAACTGCATTATCCAAAAATGGCTAAGCTTAATTTAATATTGCATTGCAGTGCTCCTGTTTCCCTTTTTTCCCATGAAGAGTAGTGAGGTAAAAGTGACATAGAAACTGGCAAATAATTTGCAGAAAGAATAATAAATTTACCATAATGGTAACATTTTAAAAGTTAAAATATAAATATGCTGCAATATGAATTATTAAAATTTGATTTGGCATTAAGAAGTCTCATGTATATTCCGAAAATTCTCATGTGAACCCAGAGTGCTAAATGGAAACTCTTTCTTCAGAGATACAAAAGTTTAGTTAAATTGTTCATGCTTGCCTCACAGATTACACTTAGTAATAAACTCATATGGGAGCAATAGTATTTCCTCTGTCTGAACACTGTTACCTTCTTTTCATTTTCTCTCGCTGTTTTGCCCATAAAAGTATTTACAAAAAAATTCAATGTCTAAGATTTCTACAGAACCCACAGGAGTAAAATTTCATCTCTGAATCCTTTTATGAGGTTCTTTTTTTTTTCTATGTTCCTATCTAAGACCTTATCCTTGCATTTAATGGATGAAAGAATATTGGAGAATCAAAATATTTTTTTTTTCTCTTATCCTTCTTCAAATATTAAATACTACTTTCTTTTTTTTTTTAAAAAAGGATAGTATTGAAGAGGTTTTAGACTGAATGGATGTCCTTTTTAAAATTAACTTGCACACATGACCAAATATTTCATAATGGTATTAATTTAAGAAACAACTGTTTTGTTTCCTTGAAAACAAAACAAAAGAAAACAAACCTCAACAGTACATATACAGCTACTCCTATTGCATATCTAATCTTCATCTGCTGTATATCTATATATCTGAATTGCTATATACAACCATAGAAATATAAACCATGTTACTTTAGTGTTTAGAGAATATTGGATATACGGAATGATCCTTTTTTCAATGTACTTACAAACTAAACATGAGAAATTTTGAGAGGAATTAATGTTACTATGTTTCCTTCAGAAATAATAGAGAGGGAAATACAAAACTAAACCCAAACAACCCTTGAGCTATAGGTTCACTGGCAAAATGGATGGAGCTAGCAACTTAACCTAGTTACTCAACTCACACTTTAACTTTCTGGTCATGACAGTAGTTTTCCTCTTTATAAGGCTACAGCATTTTCACTGGAAGGAGTTTCTCAAGAGGTGAAACCATCAAGTGGATGATGTAGTAAAGAAGCCCGTTAAAAGAAATTGACAATATGCAGTTTGGCAAGCCATCTCCCTCTGATACAATATCAAAGGGTCATGAATAAGTGCAGGCTACTCAGTGGTGTGTTAATGTGTTTGAATTATTTGTCTTCTCGTTAAAAAAGGCTGTATGTTTCTCAGTGTGTCATATTAAAGCTGTCTAAGGGAAAAACAATTCAATGAAAAAGATTACTTGATGACTGTAACTCATTTGTTGCTGGACAAAAATGTTCCAAGTAAACAAACAAAGACATTGCGATCCCCCTGCAGACAATTGTTTATCCTTTATTCTCACTCAGATTTTTTTTTCTAGTCTGAAACTGTCACTGTAATTTGTAATACATTAAATTTCTGAAGGATAGTTTTATCTAGTATAACTTAAGTGAAGCTTTAATATTTCACTATTTCTTTCTCATTCTTATTAACTGTATCATGACTAAAATTTTTCAAATAAAGTATTTGTAGTTGCATGACACAATATTTAAAGTAAATCTAGAGTTGGGAACAAGGCCCATTAGTTCCATCAGATGCTTGGTTGAACAACCCTTGCAGTGTTTAAATAGACTTGATGAAAATGCAAAATTTAAATGACCTTATACAGGAATCCACTTTTCACAAGTATGTGGGGTAACAGTAGCATAAAACTGCTGTATCAGAAAGTGTTAACCTGTGTTCATTCCTGGGCCATCATGAGACAGGTGACTTAGACAGGCAGGAGAGTTGGGCAGGGAGAAATTTAATGAGATTCAATAAGGCCAAGTGTCGAGTCTTGCACCTGGGAAAGTGTATATACCCATGTATGAGAATGGATTGGGGACTGACCTGTTGGAGAGCAGTGAAGGGGAAAGGGATCTGCGGATCCTGGTGGATGGAAGGATGACCATGAGGCAGCAGTGTGATCTTGTGGCCAGGAGGGCCAATGGGATTCTGGGGTGGATTAGAAGGGGTGTGGCAAGTAGGTCAAGAGAGGTTCTTCTTCCTCTTTACTCTAGCCTGGTGAGGCCGCATCTGGACTATTGTGTCCAGTTCTGGGCCCCTCAGTTGAAGAAGGATAGGGAACTGCTGGAAAGAGTCCAGCACAGAGCCACCAAGATGCTTAAGAGGGTGGAACATCTTCCTTCTGAGGAAAGGCTGAGGGAGCTGGGTCTCTTTAGCTCGGAGGAGGCTAAGGGGTGACCTCATCTATGCTTTTAAATATGTGAAAGGTGTGTGTAAGAAGGATGGGGTTAGGCTCTTCTCGGTGAAGCCCAGTGAGAGGCAATGGTTGTAAGCTGAAGCACAGGAGATTCCGTGTGAATACACGCAGAAATTTTTTCCCAGAGAGGGTGCCAGAGCACTAGAACAGACTGCCCAGAAAGGTTGTGGAGTCTCTTTCTCTGGAGATATTCAAAACCCATCTGGACGTGCTTCTGTGTGAGCTGGTGTAGCAAATCCTGCTGTGTCAGGGGGGTTGGAGTAGATGATCTTTCGAGGTCCCTTCCAACTCCTAATATTCTGTGATTCTGTGTGATTCTGTGAAATTCTGAGGAAATATTATCCCCAAATAAGGCACAAGGAGACACAGTGGGGAGACAATATGCCTCTTTCCATCAGCTGTTTATGCTGTCTCACTTTAAAGAATTTCAGGAAAAAACTAGGCAGACCAAGGCAATATCTCATAAACTGATTGATTGGGGGTTTTTTTCTGGGAGAAGATTAGAAGGATACAATTAACTTATAACTTTTAATAGACCATCACATGCATCAGAAGTTTTAGAGAAGAAGAATTACATTTCATTTGTTCCTGAAAGTTGCACAGCTTCTGGAAATCCTGATAACTGGATACTATTTCTAAGAGTGCTGTCATTATTTTTATCTTTTATTTGTTTTTATCTGTTTTAAAACTGATAGTTTTATAGTTCTCCTATATAATCAATAACAAACATCACATGAAGCCAATTGCGCACCACAAATGATAAAATATAGTCTAAGAGAAATATTCACATATACCCCTAGACTGCAACCTGTTATCTAAGCTATTCAGATTACATTTATGCATAAAAATCACATTTAAGGAATGAAGCTCATTTGATAAATGATTGTCTAACAGAATAAGGAAGGCATAATTGCTTAGATAATTTATTTTCACAAGAAAACAATTCAACCATTTCAATCATCAGCTTCCTAGAGCTTGACAGCCCACTAACTCCTTTGATGGCAATTGTGAAATCAAATATCTTACCTACCTTTACAAGCATATCTGAATAAAAGAAGTATGCTTTATAAAATTAGCAAAATTTTTCTAGCTGCCTTATTTTGGGATAATAGACTTTCTTCTTGGTTTTTTTTTTGAGAAAACAAAACCTGTCAACAATCAGAAAAGGCAATTAAGGAAAATGTTCTTAAATTTGTGTTACTATTGTGATGGTTTGGACCTGGCTCCCTGCCAAATGCCCAAACTCACAGAGAAAGCCTTCCCCCCCTTTCCCTCTTAGAGTTTTTGAAAAAAAAACTACGAGAGAAACTAAGGAGCCCGAAACAACCCGAATTATATCAAAAGTATTTATATTTACATATACAGCAGTTATATACAATTAAAATACTATGTACACAGTAGAGGGAACACCCCCACCCCCCCCCACCCCCCCCAAGGGAAAGGGAAAAGGGAAGGGAAAACAGGGGAAAAAGGGAAAAGGGAAACTGAAACAGGCATGTACACTCAAAACCCAGGATAGAACTAATAAAAACAGAATCTTACAACTTTCCTTAAGATAGCAAAGTCGCACTGACTGACACCAGCAACTGCTGCCTCTCAAGGCCTACAAGGCCTGCAAGGCTTGACTCCTCCGCACAGGTGAGACCGATAGCAGAGAACCTGCATCTTCACATCCACTGGAAAAGGCCTCTCCTCCTCCTTATTTATACCCCCTGTTAGGGGTAAGAGTAGTGTAGGGCTATCGGTTGGACTAGATGATCTTGAGGGTCCTTTCCAACCGTAATGATTCTGTGATTCTGTGAATACTGGGAAAACATGATCATTTCCCTGGTTACAAGCTGGTTACCAGGAAAAGGCCTGGGTCAAACCATTACACCATGTCAATAGTATGTAATGCTTATGAACTAGTTTGTCAGGGGCCATTACACTCCTAAATCAGCAAAATGCTTTCCCTAAATAAACATACTACTTTTGTCTCTCTCACAGCATCTGCACTGACAACATGTTCTAAACTCTTTACATGTATACAGCACAGTCCAATGCTCAAGTAATTAATTGAATACAACCATATGTTCAATTACTGAAGCCATGTTGCTACTACAGCCACTGCAACAGTTGGACAGTTTTGAAGACCAATTATTATTATAAAGTGTTTGGGTTTTTTTTTAATGTAATAATAATTTGATAACACAAGCATCCCTGTGAATCATAATGAATGCACAGATTGCAGTTTTGGAAATACGTAAGGTTTGTGTGTATATGTGTACACTTGCAAAAATGCAGGTGAATGCAGCTGTGAATCCTAGTGTTACCCTATTATATTCAGTTACACTGAGGGACATTTTTTAATTTCTTTGAAAAAGATCCACACAACATAGACACATGTTCTTTTATAACAATAAAAATATTTTTCATTTCTTAAATAGCCTATCTCACTTCTAGACTTAAAAATCGTAAGTCAATGCACAAAACTTACTGTGGCAAATTATTAATGGTCGCAAAGTCAAAATCCAAACCCAAACCCAATTGCTGTTAGGTTCCTGTAATTTATAGAATATTATCAGAGCAAGCTATTAGCTTTCATCCTTCTACCAGAGTTCCCTAGTCATGCCTTTTATAGATGCTTGCAGAACAAAAAAAAAACAAGCTATGAATTGAGTCCTGAAAGTCAATAAGACCAGAACCAGATCTGCCTAGGTCATGGGGTTAGATAAGTTTAAAATATGGAACACTTTTACCAATGCTCTCTATAAAGCTTTTCCTGTTTATATCGAAGTAGATTTATGACAAGCACTGCAAATTGTTTCATCTTCTACAGAGCATAAAAACAGAGCTTCACAAGGTCTAATAGTCTACTTTTATACCCTAAGCATATAGCTGTTCTGTGTTGGTTTTCACTTTCCCAGAACAAAGATGCAATTATTAAAAGATAATCTAATTGTTGCAGAAACATTATTTTCTTATTAGAAACACAAAATCAACCAACTAAGCAAATAAAAATTTAAATTGGAAATATAACTTGGTTCTGAGAAGTTTCAGGACAATTTATGAAAAAAAAGAATGCAAAGGATCTGAACTGCAATACCAACTAAAGTTCCATTAGCTGCATTATCTTAGTGTGGTATGTCATTGCAGGCCACAAAGGCCAGGCTCCTACACGAGACAAACTAGACAAAGCAGAGGTCAGTTTCTCACAAGAAAGAAGTTAGATAGCCTGAGAGAGAGAGTGGGAGTCAGCTACCAGCAGCTTTGCTGCTGCACACAGAGGCCTTGACACCCTGTACAGTCTTAGCATGCTATCCTCCCCACAGCTCACAGTGTCAGTCTTATCACTTTCATATTTCTTTGAAGTACACTGTTTTTATCACACTTATGGTAGTTGTTTTTATTTTTTAAGTGTTACTTGTTAATTGATCAGAATCCTTTGTATATGAAAGTGTCACTTGCTAATTCATCAGTATACTTTGTGTATGAAGGTGTTACTGATTGGTCAGTGGTCTTTCTGTATGAAGGTAATTGCTCGTTATCCTTTCTGTAAAAGTAAAAAAGTAATATCATTACTGGTAAACTAGTTATTGCTGCTGAATCTGTGTGCCATGTCCATCTCTACAATGACATCTTAGTAGCTCTAGCAAGGCCCCTTTGACTAGGAAAAAAAAATTCCTGGGAGGTAGGGTGGTCACTATGCTGGGGACAGGCCTTTCTTTCAGATCAGCCTCTGTATTGATCACACCTTTCTCTCTCTGATTATCCCCTAGTTAATCAAATGCAAGAGCAGTGTCTACACCCCTGTACTTAATCGTGTAAGTATACTTTGACAGATGCTAGAAACAATTCCCACATAGCAATCTATTAACTGCACAGCTATTGCTGGCTGTAAAAGCAACCATTAGGCCAGACTTTTTTTTTTTTCTTCCACTTTCAGAAAGAAGATATGAGCTCATTAGGCTTTCAACATGCTGTGCAAAGCGAGATATAACTGCACTCAGCTACAGCCTTTGTATAGTGCAGGAAGAAATGTCTTTTTTGTACCACATTAATCTAGTTAACATTGGATTAGCAAGTTAACTCACGCGTGGAAAAAAGAAAGTAGAAGATAAGGTCTTATTCACTTTTAAATGTGTCCAGGGTCAATTTTTTCCTGGATCTAAATAGTATTTATCCTGTTGGTCTTTCTTGGCTCAGGAGTTATAAAGATGGCAATAATCACACAGGTGTTATAGAACCTTAAATCTGAAAGATTATAACCAGATTTATAATTTAATGTCAACACTACTTTTGACAGAATTTAACTTCTCTATCTCAATAGTTGCTAGATACAGCTGCTAACCATGGGAAGTCTGATAAAGGAATGTCCTGGTTTTAGCTGTGTATTCTATACCAATCTAAGTCAGCCTTACACCCCTTGGGCTACAGGCTGGGTATTGAAGAGGTATGTGAGATAAGAGGTGTGAATGCCTCCCCTCAGGAGAGTCATTCGCACCCAGCCTGAGGAACTGGTTCCGCAAGGGGCTGTCAGCCTTTCCAGAGACTCAGCTATTGTGTGCGATGAGAGGTGTGATACCTCCCCTCCAGAGAATCGTTCACACCCAGCCTGAAGAACTGGTTCTACAAGGGTCTGGGTTTTCCCTCCAGAGCTATGGGAGGGGTATATAATCTCGGGCTTTGGGGAACTGCAGACAACTCTCTCCAAGCCAGAGGAAGAGGACCAAGATGCTGCAGGAGCTCTTGCCGAGATCCCTTCGTGCCCCGGGACCCTCTCCAGCCTCAGGAATTTTCTCCAGAGACCTACCTTTTCCCGAGCTTCCTTCTCGACCCCTACTCTTCAACTAGACTGTGACTTTTTCATCTACAGAACAGACAGGTTTCTTTTCTTTGGGACTCAGGGGGAGGGGAAGCACGTGGAGCTTGGGCATAGGAGCTTATAGCACCATTACCCCCATGCCCCAGGGTGCTGGGTTGCTAGTCCTGTTTTAAACTAAGCTTTGCTGTACTCATTGTATTGTTTATTTTCTTATCTTTAATTAAACTGTAATTTTGACTTGTAATCTCTCTTGTATTGAGATTCTATTGTGGATCTGCTAGTTCCTAACCTTTTAAACTAGCACAAGGAAATTTGCAGGAAGGTTACAGTAGTAATAGATAGTAAAGGTTGTCTCTTTATTTGCCTGCTAACAAGTTATTACCCAGAAAAAAAGCTTTCAAACTGTGCTTGAAGAAACAGAAGCCTGTTCCTTCAAGAAAGTTATGAAAAGCCTTTAAGACTTGTGGAGGGATAGGGATCCAATTTGTTTTTATTTTATTATATTCCTTCTTTGATCAAAAGACAGAAATCTTCAAACATTCCTCCTTCACCAGCAGAAAACCTGATCAAATTCAAAATGAGTATGACCTGTGATTTAGAAAACATTACATGTTGAACTTTTATAGTTGTCTTCACAAAGGCACTCATATATCTGAGCTAACTACTATAACCCAGTAGTTAAGCACTCATTAGTTTCTTTACTCATCCAAATATCTGTTTCTGCTCTGACAATTCAGAGACATGCAGCAATGGTCTTTATTTGACGACTTCTCAGTTTTCCATGCATTCATGTTTCTATTCACTTTCAAGAATGACATGAATTGACAGAAAATACAGAATAATGCAGTAAATATAACAGCTGTTAAAAGCCTAGCCTTCCAAATTTTAACTTGACCAACTCTTTCTGATGCTTAATAAACAACTTTTCTATGAAAAGATTGTTGAATAATAATTTTTATTTATGAATAGTTTAAAGAAATATGCCCACCTCCTCCAAACAAACTACCATAAAGGGGTAGAAAAAAAAAAAAGAAATGTAATGTAAAGGAGACCACAGAGAGAACTACAAAGACTATTTCAGCAATGTAAGTACCTCTAGGTGTAATGCAGCATTCAACATATATCTCAAAAAATAATCTTTAGAAGTCATCATTTTTCCAGTTTGTTTCTACTGGTAATGCTAAAGAATCAATTTCCTTTTCAATTAATATGGAATAAATAAAATAAACTCATGCAAACAAACAAAAAGACTAGGCCTGGCCACTAGACAAGTGACAGATGCTTTCTATTACTCTCCCTTTGTAATGGTTTGACCCAGGCCTTTTCCTGGTAACCAGTTTGTAACCAGGGAAGTGAACATGTTTACCCAGTATTCCATACGATTTTACGTAACTGGGGGTATAAATAAGGAGGAGGAGAGGCCCTCGCTCTCTCTTCCCTTCCAGTGGATCTGAAGATGCAGGTTCTCTGCTATCAGTCTCACCTGTGCAGAGGAGTCAAGCCTTGCAGGCCTTGTAGGCCTTGAGAGGCAGNAGGGAGCCAGGTCCAAACCTTCACACCCTTTCCCCCTCACAGGGAATGGAAAGAAAATATGGGAGAGATTTGTGGACTGGAAAAGAAAACTAGAACTACTTTGTTGAAAATAATCACAATAAAATGAAATACATGCAAACATATACAAAACCAATATCTAATTCAATCTCCCGGTGTCACCACTGATGGACTCCGGAGCAGAAAAGAACCAGACTCAGGGACTGGATCCTGAAACTGGATTCAGGAACTCATGGATCAGGATCAAAGGCAGAATAGACAGAGTCCTCCTTGGGTGCTTGCCATTGAAGAAGAGCAAGAAAAGAAGAGGAGACTGACCCTCCTGATCCCTCAGCTTTACAGTGAATATGTTGTATATGACATGGAATATCTTGCTGGTCAGTTTATGGTCACCTGTCCTGTCCACTCGTCCTGCAAGTGAAGCATTTTATACTGCACTTCCCAATGTGGGACATAAGATATAGAGTGACTTTGGTCTCCATACCAATACTTGGTGCTAATTCTAAACATTAGATCACTGCTAGAAGCAGGCACTGTTTTGGAAAACATGCTGTTAATTTCAGAAAGTACTGTTACTTAGAAGAGCTTTTGCTAAAAAGTAGAATCACTGAACAGAATTAATTTTGTCCTAAAAGAAATCAGGACATTAATGAATTAAAAAAAAAAACTAAAAAAAACAAAACTAAAAACCCTTTTTAGTTTTTAAATATTAGATAAAACTCTCTGTTAAAAATAACATGTTTCTGAAACAGATCAAATCAAGTCTTCAAAACAGTTTTAAAAGATTGATTAATTCTTTTACTGTGGTCTGTGACTATTGGTGTAGCAACTAAGATGAATGCAGGGTTTACTATCTTATCCCATTCTTCTGGGCCTAACAAAAGATAAGATCAGTAAGACCTACTTGATATGATTGTAAAAAGAAACACTGGAGAAAGATGATTGATAGTGGTGCAAGAAAAATATGTCTTAAATTCAACAAGGAATTATTTATCTATGTGTTTTAAAATTCTGTCGTTTGTTACCTCCCAACAAAGCTGAGCTTCCTGTTTCTAAAGTAACTGGAACAAGATATGTTAAAACATCAGGAAGGAAGGCAATTCAGGTATCGTGTGTTGCTTAAGCAGACATAGGAGACATGAGTAGTCTTCAGAGAAGAAAGTTTCTATATGCTGCAGAAAAGGTCTTCACTTTAGAAAGTTTTACCTAGGTAAATATCTTACAGTTTGCTTCTGATACTCTAGAGGTTAAAACTACAGCAAGTTTTGCCTGCTATGACAGTTTTACAGGCTAAATTATAGTATGCCCATGCAATCAGGAACATTTAGGCTTACAAGGAGAATAAAATTAGATACAGTGTGATGAAGCTTTCCAAAACGTGATGAAATTTCCTATATTATTATAATTTCATTTTTCAGGTCAAATTATTATCATAGAACAGACTTAATAGCCCTGAGAATACTGGCAGACATTATTGGTTCTGTTTAGCCTCCCCCCATCTATCCCCAAGGCCCTGCCTAGCCATCCTGGGGCTGTGTCTGACCCTATTTTCCCTCACCAGGGCTGATCCTGACCCCCACCGGCTACATCACATCCCAGATTAGCCCTTGCCCAGCCCCAGCCCCATGCCTGATGGTTAGCTGTGCCTTGACACCGAGCGGCAAAAATTTTTGCCAAAACCCATAAATCCCTCTCATTGTTTCTCCCTTGCTTCCTTCCATTTAAAATTTCCTACTTAATTTTTAAGATTCTTCGAGGTAGCCTTTACTACAGTAAATTAACACACTCAAAACCATTTAAGATTTGAATGTATAGACAAACAATTAGATGTAGGCATGGCTTCCAGTGAGGCAGAGATTTCTAGACATAAATCAGAAGTCAGTATTTGAATTTGAGAAAAACCTTTACATATAGAATCAGAATTAATAACCACAAAAATCTCTATAAAAACTAAAAAAGCTAAAACCATACATGTTAAAGAAAAATCAGAAAAATATTCCTTACATGTTTTATCTAAAACTAATGTACCTCCAACATATTATTGAGTTAAAATGGCCTATGTCCATTTTATTTTAATAATCAGATTGTTCATTTCTTGACAGATAGTAGAACAACACAGAAATATTAAACATAATACTTTAAAATTTCAAATATTTAATGGAAATATATCCATTTTGAATTAATTTGGCTGGTTCTTATCTACTAGTGTTCCATTAACTTTAGTATTACCACAAATACAAAATAACTTTTCAGGTTATATACATAGTAGTGCATAAATTCCAAATAATTAAAATAATAAATATATAAACAAGACTATAAAAGATTACCAGAGTTCTGATTCTCCTCAGTGATGAGGAAGCCTCATCCCTGGAAGCTTTTAAAAAAAGGCTTGAGGGGGCCCTGGGTAACCTGATCTAGTGGTTGGTGTCACCAGCCCGGCTCGAGTCACTTTCACTGTCACACTGATGTTCATTGTAGAATTCATTCTTCGTCATCTTGTGCCACTACTATCTGCAACATAGAGCTCAAGACACAGATCATCTCTCCCCCAAGGTTAAATCTCCTTGGGGTACACACCAGGTCTCCCCGTCTTCCTTCATTACCCACCAGGTACACCCTGGTCCCTGAGCAAAGACAATCCCATGGGTGGGTTTGCCTTTTCTCATGGGAGGAGAAACCCACATTGACTTCCCCAGCCACTTTCCCATGTGTAGTACTGGGACTTTACGCCCTCCCACAGTGCATAGGGGTTTCATTTGGGCAGGACCAGGGCGGTTGGCAGATCCTCTAGTATTGACTAGCCAAGTGGCCTCAGCTAAATTTGCCTCCCAGTGCTTCCATGTCCCATGACCTAATGCTCTCAACATAGTCTTCAACAGTCCATTATATCTCTCAATCTTCCCAGAGGCTTGTGGGTGATAGGGAAT
>VWZX01011125.1:9896-41047 GCA_013399015.1 Galbula dea
CTTAAAAAGAGAAGGCTTCGAGGGGATCTCATAGCTGCCTTCCAGTACCTAAAGGGGGACTATAGGATAGAAGGGGAGAGACTTTTTGTATTCTCAATCTGTGATAAGACAAGGGGAAATGGCTACAAGCTACAAGAGGGGAAATTTAGGTTAGAGATTTGGAGGAATTTCTTTACCAGGAGGGTGGTTAGGCACTGGAACAGGTTGCCCAGAGAGGTTGTGGATGCCCCATCCTTGGCGGTGTTCAAGGCCAGGCTGGATGTGGCCCTGGGCAACCTGGTCTAGTGATTGCCATCCCTTGCCCATGGCGGGGGGGTTGGAACTAGATGATCTTTAAGGTCCCTTCCAACCTGAGGCGTTCTATGATTTGCCCTGCCACTACCCATTATTACTCTAGTTTTATGGCACAGGAGACTAAAACCTCTAAGAAAATTCCTGCCTGGACCAATTGAGCTTTGCTCCAAATGAACTAAATTTCATGACAGTTCCATTTGGGAGATCTCCAAATTTTGGAGTATTTCCAGAAAATTAAGGTGTTGAAAATCATCCTAATATTACCCTCAGTCTCCCATTTTAAGTTCTAACTTTCTTGACACACCACAAAGGAAGCTGAAACCTGAATCTTCAAACATGTAACATTGTCCTGAGTTATCCAGACTATGGACGCAATGAGATCTAATGATGTTTACCATCATTTTAAACAGCTTGAGCTGAGCTGGTACATAAACAGAAATACTTAGGGGTGCTATTTTTCAGAACGTATACTTGTGGTGATCTCCCTCTACTTGTCTTTCCTTCACAGTTGTCCTTATGCCTGGAGCAGATAGTCATACCCAATAAGGACAGAATGTCATTTGTTTCTCAAAAAGTGGATGGCCATATATCTAGGTATATCCTGTATGGTGCTGTGACCTAATTTTGCTTGGGTCTTGCTGGGTGCATTCCTCTACTTACCACTCTGGCCAACCCTTTTAGTTCCTCCAGTGTGTCTAAAGTTCTCTGCATTGTGTTCTCCCTGGGTGGATTTTAGGGCAGACTTCTTTTTCCTCCAAGACTTGACTGCAACTGTGAGCTGATAGAGCAGCCTCTCCCCGTTGCTCTGAGCTTTAATCATGTTTCCTCTTTTTTTTTTTGTTTTTTTTTTTTTTTGTTTTCTCTTTGACGGTATTCTGCAGGTGCTTGAGCAAATATAAGGCTCCAAGGTCTGCATCTCCCAAGAGTACTGCAGGTTTTAGCTCTCAGCCACCATTCCAGGAGCCATTCTCCTTTTCATGGTCAACTCTTTTTTTTTTTTTGGCTGATGTATAGTTAAGGAACTCTGATCATATGCCTTGTAAGATTCTTAGTGGCTGACATAATTTACCAAACACCAGCTTTCCTTGACAGCTTTTTCTAGTCTTTCCAGCTCCAAAGATACTTGGCTGCCAGGTATAATTCACCATTAAAATATGGCTTTGAGGTCTCTTACCACAGAAGCGGGTGCATGAGAATATAGGTAGTGTAAAAGAAAATTATATGAAATTTCCTCTGTGACTTGCATGCAAATCATCCCTGAAGTCTCCAATAACACATATATGCTATGTTAATGGCTACCATAATTAATGAACGCATGTTAGCTAATGAAAAGCAGTGAGAACTACAACTGACCCTATCACCACAATCATCCATAATAATTATGTTACAGTTACATTAGGAAGTGTGTCTTCTACCACCTTTTTTTCTGAAGATAGGGAAAAACTGTAACTGTTAGATGATTATCTCCTGAACCATGATTTCACCCTGATAACCCCCAAAAAACAAAGTTAAAGTCTCTGGCCTTTAAAAGTTGCAAACTGCAGCTTTTTATTTAGAAAACAGGGGTCTTTTAGCAGTGAACCACAAAATCATAGTATCATAGAATCAATTATAGAAAGGCTGCAGTTGATGCCATGGACAGGAATGACACGCACTGCATCAGGTTGCCCAGGGACCTATCCTGCCTGACCTTCAACATATCCAGGGGTAAGCGATCCACACATTATTATTATATTATTACCACCCTCTGAGCAAAGAATTCCTAACATCTAATCTTAATCACAGAATCAGAGAATGTTAGGAGATGGAAGGGACTCAAAAGATCCTCTAGTCCATCCCCCCTCCCAGAGCAGGATTCCGTAGTCCAGGTCACACAGAAGCATGTCCATTAAGAGCCTGACCCCATCCCTCTGACATCCACCCTATGCTTTATAAGTATAGATGAGGTCACCCGTTAGCCTCCTCCAAGCTAAAGAGACCCAGCTCCTTCAGCCTTTCCTCATCAGGAAGATGTTCCAGCCCCTTCATCATATTTGTGGCTCCACACTGGACTTATTCAAGCAGTTCCCTATCCTTCTTCAACTGAGGGGCCCAGAACTGGACACAGTCTTCCAGATGTGGCCTCACCAGGGAAGAGTAAAGCTGTTTCCCCTTGACCTGTCACTGTCTACCCAAGTAAAATGTCTTTCTCCTTCATTGTTATAAGCTTCTTCTAAGCATCAGAAGGCCACAATAATGTGTTGCTGGAACCTTCTCTTCTCCAGGCTGAAAGACTCCAACTTTGTCAGTCTGTCTTTATAGCAGAGGCATTCCAACCCTTGGATCATCATCATGGCCCTCCCCTGGAATTTCTCCAGCACATCCACGTATTTCTTGTGCTGAGGGCCCCAGACCTGGATGCAGTACTCCAGATGAGGTCTCGCTAGCATGGAGCAGAAGGGCAGAATCACCTTCCCCAACACGCTGGCAACACGCTTTCTGATGCAGCCCATGGACATGGTTGGCTTTTTGGGTTGCAAGTGCACATTCCTGACTCAGGTCCAGATTTTCTTCCACTGGAAACCCCAAGTCCTTCTCCACAGGCTTGCTCTCAATAAATTCTTCTGCCAATCCATAGTCGTGTCTGGGATTGCCTTGACCCAGATGCAGGACCTTGCACTCAGACTTGTTGAACCTCTAACTTATTGTCACACATTGTTGGAAATTCCTCCAAGCCAGCTTGGCCAGCAGAAGAGTAATAGATCTCAGAGTACAAGGTTTTTCCTGGGGTTTTCTTGAGGCAAGGAAGCACTGGGGGAGCAGCTAGGTGGACAGGAAACAGCAGCTCTCATGGGAGAGGTTGATGAGGTGCAGAGATAGCCAGGACAAGGCAACCATGTCTATAAAAGAAACCCTTAAGGACTGTAGTGACCAAGAGCACTGTGAACAGAGTGCAAAGGGAGCATGGCTTGTCAGCTGGTGAGTGACAGTTTGTGGGAGAACAACCAGACAGTTGTCAAGGTAGCAGCACAGATCTGTTGGCCATGAAACCATGGAAGAAGTAAAGGGTGATTGAACAAAGTTATGTAGTTAAGGTAATAGGGATAAATACTAGTTAAGGAAGTAAATCAGTAAAATTGTTAAAGAGCAAGGCTTTACCACAAAAACAATCAAAGCATTAGGTAAGGGTTAGTGGAAAATTTTGAATCAAATATGTAAACTATAAAAGCAAGCTTGTGAAACAAATAAAGGATTTCGATTTCAATCACATATCAGAGTCCATGCCTCCATTACCACAGCAGTTAGTGAAGACAGGGCAAGCAGGGAGGGCCCTGAAGCTCTGCTAGTTCAAGAAGTCAATTTCAAGCGGTGACCATCAACCTTTCAGAGGGAGCTTAGCTATGGTCTCTACCTGACAGAAGACTAAGCTCTTTACTCTTATCAGAACAAATATGGCAACCCAGATGGAGTTGCAATGAAATATGCAGTCATCCAGGACTCAAGATCAAGGAGACGCTGTATCTTCCCCCCAAAATCCTGAAGGCAGAAACCAAAAAGAAAGAAGCTGGTGAGGGATTTTTTAGGAGGTCAGACAGTGATAGAACCAGCAGAAATGGGTGTTAGCTAGAGGAGGGTAGATTTAGGTTGGATATTAGGAGGAAGTTCTTCACTATGAGGGTGGTTAGACAGTGGAACAGGTTGCCCAGAGAGGTTGTGGAAGCCTCATCCCTGGAAACTTTTAAGAGAAGGCTAGATGGGGCCCTGGGCAACCTGATGGTGGTTAGTGGATGGTGTCCTTGCCAGGAAGGGGGGTTGGAACTAGGGGATCTTTGAGGTCCCTTCCAACTCTGAAGATTCTATGATTCTATAAGTTAATGGAGGCAAGTCCATGCTCAAGGTGGCAGGCAAACTCCCTTCTTGACTACCACACCCTCCCAGGTGCCTCTGTATGAGGCTCTGGAAGCAAAAGGGCAATCAGTGAAAGATGTGGATAATAGTCCATCTATGCCAGACACATCTCCAAGATCAGATAGGTGTACCCCCTCACATCACAACCAGTGCTACAAGTGAAAAAAGAAGGGTTACAGTTGTAGGAGACTCCTTTCTAAGAGGAACAGTACTCTGGGCAGACCCTCCTCATAGGGAAGTCTATTGCTTTTCTGGGGGTTAAGTTAAGGACATCTCTTGAAAACTTCCCAGCTTGGTTCATCTGCCAGATTATTATTGATTACAGATCTTCCATGTAGGTAGTAAGGAAGCAACAACCTGGAGTCCAAAAGCTATCAAAAGAAGCTTCAAGGCTTCAGGACAGATGCTGAAGGACTCTGAAGAACAGGTTATTTTTTCCTCCCTCCTTCTAGTTGTGGCTAATGATATCGGAAACAATAGATAGACCCAATCGGTTAATACATGGCTCCAAGGTTGGTGTAGCTAGCTTTAGGCAATCCAGAAGAATTCTGGACTGTGTTGACAACAGCTTCGTAAGCCAATAGACATCCCTACCAGATGCAATGCAATACTAGATCTGATGATCACCAATACAAGTGAAGTCATCAATGATGTCAAGATCAGAGGCAGCCTGGGCTGTGGTAATTATGCACTGGTGGAGTTCACAGTCCTGAGGGATATGGGACAGGTGAGGTGTATAGTCAAGATCCTGAAATTTAGGAAAGTGAAATTCCAGGTCCTCAAGGAATTAGTCGACAGAACTGCAGCTTATCAGTATTTAGAGTCTATAAGAAAGATTGGACAGCCTTTTTAGCAAGGCCCATTGCAATGCGACAATGGTGACTTTAAACTAAATAAGAGGAGATTAAGACTAGATAGAAAAAACTAATTTTTTTTTACAATGAAGGTAGGGAAACACATGGCATGGATTGCCCACAGAGGCGGTAGAATTCTAACCCTTAGAAAAATTCAAGGCCAAGTAGGACAGGGGTTTCAGCAACCTGATGAAGTTGAAAATGTCCCTGCTCGTTGCAGAGAAGTTGGACTAGGTGACCTTGAAAGAACCCTTCCAGCTCTAATCTTTCAATGATTCTATGATCCTCCTTTAGTTCATGTTGATCCACTTCTCAAACTTGTCCAGTTCCCCCTAGATGTCATTCCTCCCTTCTGTTTTGCCTACTTTACTACTCAGCTTCAATTTATTCTGCTGAAGGTGCACTCGATCTTGCTGTCTATACTATTGATAAAGAAATTGAAGAGCACTGGTCCTAAGACAAAGCCTTGAGGGACACCAGTCATCACTGGTCTCCACCTGGAATTAGAGCCACTGACTGCAACTTTTTGACTGTGTACATCCAGACAATTTGTTATCCACTGAATAGTCCATCCTTCAAATCCATATGTCTCCAATTTAGAAACAAAGAAATTGAATGAAACTGTGTCAAAGACCTTATTGAATTCTAGGTAGATGACATAGTTTGTCTTCCCTTGTCAACTGCTGTACTCACTCCATCATAGAATGCCACAAGATCGGTGAGGCAGGATATGCACTTAGTAAAGCTGTGCTGGCTGTCTTGGATCACACTCTTGTCTTCCATGTGCCTTAGCTTTGCTTCCATGAAGATCTGTTTCATGATCTTTCCAAGCACAAAGTTGAGGCTGCCTGGCCTGCAGTTCCCTTTATCCTCTTTCTTACATTTTTAAAAAATAAGGATGGTGTTATACTTTTTCAGTCACTAGGGACTTCACCTGACCACCATGACTTTTCCAAGATGATGGAGAGTATCCTTGCAACTACATCAGCCAGTTCTCTCAGGACCCTGGGGTGTATGTGTTTCTGGGACCTGAGAGGCACATAATGAAGAGTTGTTGAATCAAAAATGTCCTAAATTTAGTCCTTGCTGATGTGATGACTCACCATATTGCTCTGCAAGAGGTAATGAAAGAAGCTTCAGAGTAAAGCAAAGTAATTTCTAGCTCCTATAATATCTCTCTGGCTATATTTTTTCTGAGCTCCTTGACCTGTATACTGCAGTCTACATTTCCTTGTGTTCTTGTTATTGTTAGTTCACGCCAAATTATTCAGGAATGTTGACTGCAATGCAAGTAGATAGGCAACACCTAGATGGCCTCAGTCTCTCTCCAACAAATTATCTTCTAAGCACAGAGGTAGCAAATGGTTCAACCCCATGTATGAGTATAGGTTGGGGACTGAGCTGTTGGAAAGCAGTGAAGGGGAAAGGGATCTGGGGGTCCTGGTGGATGGAAGGATGCCCATGAGTCAGCAGTGTGATCTTGCGGCCAGGAGGGCCAATGGGATTCTTGGGTGTACTAGAAACGTTGTGGCTAGTAGGTCAAGAGAGGTTCTTCTTCCTCTTTACTCTACTCTGGTGAGGCCACATCTGGAAGATTGTGTCCAGTTCTGGGCCCCTCAGTTGAACAAGGATAGGGAACTGGTGGAGAGAGTCCAGCGCAGAGCCACAAATATAATGAAGGGGCTGGAACATCTTCCTGATGAGGAAAGGCTGAAGGACCTGGGTCTCTTTAGCCTGGAGAGGAGGAGGCTAACGGGTGACCTCATCTATGCTTTTAAATATGTGAAAGGTGTGTGTCGGGAGGATGGGGTCAGGCTCTTCTCAGTGAAGCCCAGTGACAGGACAAGAGGCAATGGTTGTAAGCTGAAGCATAGGAGATTCCATGTGAATACACATAGAAATTTTCTCACAGTGAGGGTGATAGAGCACTGGAAGAGACTGCCCAGAGAGGTTGTGGAGTCTCCTTCTCTGGAGATATTCAAAACCCATCTGGACACGCTTCTGTGTGACCTGGTGTAGGGAATCCTGCTGTGGCAGGGGGGTTGGACTAGATAATCTTTCGAGGTCCCTTCCAACTCCTAAGATTCTGTGATGTTCACTCTGTAGTTCTTAGCGTTTAATAATGGAATACTAGCTTGTCATAGTGGAACATGGCCCCCAAATCAGCACTGACCAGAACAATGGCATCCATACCATTCCAGAAAGTACAATGTGGACTCTGAAAATTCTCAAGCTATGCTCATGCACCATTGTGCAAGCTCTCATTTTTCTTATGTGTCAAACAGGATGGCCTAAACATAGCCAAACCTACTAGTTTGGTCAACACTGTCTTGAGATCTCTAAAAAAGGCTTGGGGATCTCTGAAAAAGACTGTAGTGTGGAAGGATAAAGAGTAAATCTGTGCGTAGACATCTAGGTTGCAGCAGCTGGCCTATTTCTTTCAGATTTTGCTAGTAGGATAATTACTGTTGGTCACAAACATGGAATTAATTCTATAAAATGACTTTTTTTCTTACTGCAACCAAAATCTAGAAAGTATTATAATTTTCCAAATGATTACATTAGAAATGACAAGGAGAAAAAATTCTTCAGGATATAGATTACCTCATCCTATAAGAAGATCACTCCAGAATCTGCTGATATCACTCAAGAGTTGAGTGGGAGGTTGAGGCCCTAACTCTTAAATGCTTTAGCTTGGGAATGTTCTCCTTCAACTATTAGTTATCTAGTTTCATTTTCTGACTCAGTAACCAAAGCCATCTATGTAGACAGTGACTATTCCAACAGCCCATTTAAACAGCTCCATTTCTGTACAGTGGAACACAACAGTGTTCACTAATTCTTTTTAGTAGCAATTTGTGACAGAAGAACAATGGTTCAGAAAATGTCTTTCAGAACAGTTACAAATGTAATTGCAACAAGTATAACAACAATTGCTCTTGAAAACAAAAAGAAATAGTACAATTTTCTTTTTTTTTAAAAAAAAAAATCTGTATTTTGATATTTTAAACACCTTTAACCACTTCTGACTTCAATATCACTTTACTGGAAAAAGAATCTGAGCACTGAGCACTTGTGACTCACCTAAATATTGCTGAAGACTACTTAAGGTATGAATTCTGGAACAAAAGGTAAATTACAGTAATAAGTTCAGTCCTGATGTGTTATTTCCTGCTGCACTGTCATCAGGCACCAAATTCATTACAACGTTATCTGTAATACTTCAGGTTGAAGACATAGGTGCATGACTGACTAGCCTTAAATGAGGTGTCCTTAGCTGAATAGGTTTATTTCCTGAGTAAGAGGAATTAAGGTTCATCAAAATTATTTGTTTCTGCCAAATTCATAAAATCATAGGATCTTTTAGGTTGGAAAGGATCCCAAGAAACCTTTAGTCCAACCACCAGCCCAAAATAGGGTCAACATTTAATTCAGCCCTGGTCTTCAGGGCTCTGTCCAGTTCAGTCTTCAAAACTTCCAAACACAAAGACTAATAAAATCTCTCAGGAACTTTGTCCAATTCTTCACTGTCCTGCTGCTGGGAAATACTTTATCTACATCAAGTCAGAACCTTCCCTGTTTAATTTATGGTTATTGTTTGATATCCTTGCACCACACATGTTCATAAAGACTCTGACTCCATCTTGATAAATTCTTCTCCATTTTTAAACTGTTTCAGTGTGGAAAGTGGTAAACTTCTGCATAAAGCATTTAATAACTTCAAAATATTTTGATACTTTTGCTTCAAAATGGCACCATATCACTAAACAAATGAAAAACTTAAAGGAAATTATAAAATTTTTCATGAGGAACATTTAATTTATACCAAAAAGGAGTGAGCTGCTTGGCTGTTTTCCTATTGGCCACCAAATAGAAAAAGTATACATTCACAAAACTCTAGATGAAGCCTGCTTTTTATTGTGATTTAGGAACTGCTGGTGGAAAATTACTAGAAATTATCTTCTGTTAGCTAAATAGAATAGTTGAACCTTCAACCTACAGCTATGAAGGACTGTAATTTGGAAAACACAAAAGGTGATCAAAATGGATTACAATGCTATTCCATTCAGATGTATGACTTCATTTGTCATTTTAATGTAGATTTAATAACATCGGGCATCACAACAGACTAGGTTCTTTTCAAATAGAAGATCACAAAGTATTTCCATAACTGAACCTCTTAATTGCTGAACAATGAGCAAAGCCTTTTACTGCTTTGGTTTGAAAAGTGTTTTCATTTTAAGTTTGTAGTGACACAATGTATAGGCTTCATGTCTGTGTGTAGGGATGGAAAGTAAATTCTAAAACACTTTGAAGTTCATTGTAGTGGCACCGCAGAGGTTCCTCCTCCTGTGGTACTGCAAAACTGTGCTTCCATGTCCTTATACTTTTCCAGGATAAAGGGATATTTGGTTTTCCTACAAGTATCCATTTGTATCATAAAATTGTTAGTAGATCATTTATTTTTTTCAGATCTGGAATTCTTCACTTTAGAAAATTTGATAGTAATTACATTCTGACTAGTTTCTTGGTACACAAATTGCACAGGGAATACAGTAGCCACTTAGAAGTTCTTAGAGAAAAAATGTTTAGTCCATTTTTTTGTGCTTCACTCAGCTAATACTGGCAGGATCTGCAGTCATCAAAGTGGAAGAAGTGAAGTGACTGAACACAGAACAGCAGTAACTGCTGAACAAAAAAATATTCAGTCTGGATGCGCTTACATGGAGGAGCTGTGGAAAGGACGGACTTCATTTTCCAAAAGGATGTGATGTCATAGAAGGTAGATATCTGGATTGAGGGTAACAACTTTATTTTTTATTTAGAACAGTGTTACAGGCAATAACTTTTCCCTAACACCTACCATGACTGTTGGAGACTGATGCTGATTTATCTAATCCAAAACTAAGATCTTGGATGCTCCAGAATCAGACCATTTTGGAGATACTCTGCTTTTTGCACTTGTCCTTATAATTTACTACTTTTCATTCTTAAAATAAGGAGATCTATAACAAAAGACCTTTGGCTTTACTAAATTCAGCAATTATTCAGTCTAGGACAAAGGCTGGACTCGATGTTCTTCAAGTTCTCTTCCAGCTGTGACTATTCTATGATTCTATGATTCTATGATTACGACTTTGCTCTCTGTTTTTCCCCTTTTGTCTGAAAAGTGCCACAAAATTCATGTGTGCTATGCAGTTTATTGCATGTGACTCTGCTTTTTTAATGTGCAGGCTGGAAGAAAGGTGGTGTTTGGTAATTTGCATTAGTAGGGCACAATCGTGGGCTGCAAAATCAGTAGAAGAAAGTTGATTTTTGTGCAATGTGTGATCTCTGAAGTTCTAGGTAGGTGTTATACGAGTAAGACAGGGTGTTTTCCAGCCACAGAAAGTGCCCATTACATTGTCTGCTCAGTTCCCTGCCAGCTGGCAAGACTATTGCCCTGGCCAGGTTATTTCCACTGACATTGCTTCAGCAAGTATGAGTCTGACAGCACACAAGTATAGCCTGTACAGCTGCTCTGCAGGACCAGTGCATCCTTCTGCTTGCGGCATGCAGTAGTCTGAAATGACTAAGTTGTAAGGGACCTTTAAAAGGCCATCAGGTCCAACCCCCCTGCATATTCAACTATATCAGGTTGTTCAAAGCCCTGTCCAAACTGACCTGGAAAGTTTCCAGAGATGAGGCTTCTGGCACTTCTTTGGGAAACATGCCAGTGTTTCACCATACTCATTGTAAATAATTTCTTCCTTATACCTAGACTAAAGCTCACCTCATTCAGTTTAAAACCTTTACCTCTTGTCCTGTCGCTACAGGTGCTGCTAAAAGGTTGCTTCTATCTTTCTTCTAAGCCTACTTAAAGTACTGAAAGGCTGAAATATTAACAAATTACTAATAACACACTCCAAGAAAGGAAGCTTCTTGATTGCTGTTGTGAAGTGCAAAAGGAGCACTAGCATTTTCCCCCATGTTTTGGTAAAAAAGGAAAAGTAAACTCATATGCCTCTGACTCCTGGAAGATTTTTAATGACTCAGCTCAGCAAGGCAAACTTTCTGCCACCTTCAGTCAACTCTTTTAACTCCTCTTTAGACTTTGACACTATTCAGAAGCTAGCTAAACACAGAGTGAAGAGATCTGTGGTTTTCTTTTAATTCTATCACCATTTTATGTGGCATGTACCCTGTATGCAATAAAAGCTACTTTCATTCCTTGTCCACAGCCAACCATAATATCACATTCCAATCTAGGAAATACTCTTTCACGTCCTTCCTCTATTAAAAAAAATTTTGGTTCCAGATAAACAAACCAATCAGATATAAGTCCCTTGATAGATCTGACTTGTTTATTTAGGGTAAACACAGTCACAGAATCACAGAATATTAGAGTTGGAAGGGACCTCTGGAGATCATCTAGTCCAACTCCCTTGTCAGAGCAGGTTCACCTAGAGAACCTGGTGCACAGGATGGCATCCAGGAGGGTTTTGAATGTCTCCAGAGATGGAGACTCCACCACCTCCCTAGGTGGCCAGTTCCAGTGCTCCACCACTCTCAAATCCTTACCATCCTTAGATGGAACTTCCTATATTCCAGTTTGTGACCTCTCATCCTGTTACAAGGGACCACTGAAAAAAGCCTGGCCCCATCTTCATGACACCCAATCATTAAGCATTGATAAGATTCCCACTTAGTCTTTTCTTCTCCAGGTTAAACAGCCCCAGTTCTCTCAGCCTCTCACCATAAGAGAAATGTTCTAGTCTCCTAATCACTTTTGTAGCCCTTTTCTGAACCCTCTCCAGAAGTTCCCTGTCCTCCCTGAACAGGGGAGACCAGAACTGGACACAATACTCCAGATGCAGCCTCACCAGGGCAGAGTAGAGGGGGAGGACAACCTCCCTTGTCCTACTGGCCACACAACTTTTGATGCACCCAGAATGCCATTGTCCTTTCTGGCCACAAGAGCATAATGTTGTTTCATGGTCATCCTGTTGTCCACCAGGACTCCCAGGTCTCTTTCAACAGAGATGCTTTCCAGTAGATCAGTCCCTAATCTGTACTGGTTCTTTGAGTTATCCCTTCCCACGTGCATTACCCTACCCTGCCATGTTGAATGGCAGAAGGGAATGGCACTGATTCCTCAGGTGGGGTGAGTCTCTGTCAGGTGAAGGTAATATATCCATCAAACACCAATATGAGCAGTAAAATAAGCAGGGGAAGGTGGAGGAAGGATTTGAGAGTGTCAGGAGCACCAATGGGGTAACTTGGCAGACATAGCCTTAGTTGCTAGATCTTTCTTGAGACTCTTCTTGCTGTGGGCACCTCAAAAAGTAACGTATTCACCTCCTTGACTTTTGTCACTTCATTTGTGACATAATTTTAATCAGTTAGGCTTTCCCTACATTCAATAAGGACACAAGAAGATCCAGATAATAATCTATCCTATCCAGAAATAAATGTAGTAGATCAAGTCATCAGGTCTCTGCTCTACTGTTACAGAAGAAGATTCGAGAGTTGCTCAGACAGGTAAACTCACTTTTAGGTGGATAAAAATAAGACCAACAGTTATTCGTAGCCTCCCCTCCTCTAGTTTCCCGATTAGTTAGAATGTGAAAATAGCACAAAGGAAAAATGAGATAATAAAAATTACAAATGGAGATAGGTATGTAGATATGGGCTTATTAGTGTGAAAAGACCTACTGTCCATCTCCAGTGTCAGTCTATGTAGCAGGATACAACATGAGCACTGTTATTCACGTTTGCTCTTTAGTGTAAGTGTACTGCTTATTTTTTCTTGTTTAAACATCATAGCAACCAAACGAGCTAATAAATTTCTGGCTGACAAGTCTGACAGAGTAATAAGTCAAAACAGGAAAGCAACTATTACATATAACCCTGAATTTATCAGGTCTCCCTTCAAAAGAGGAAATAACAGAAGGCAAATTGTGGGAAGTTTTTTATCTGCTAGAAAAATATGCCCTGTGCCCCAGTCAAAAAACAAGCTGTTGTGAAGTAACCACATTATTTAAAGATAGAAGTCAAACAGGAAAAGGAATACCAAACAAGCATGGCTAGAAAATTTCCCACAAGTGAGCTCTGACAGTTAGAGATCAGTGATGGACTTGCTGACAGAACCTGGGCTGCAGGGAAACTGTAGGCTTTTCCAGGGCCAGAGGTCTGGGAATGGGAATGAAAGGGACTCTCTTTTCTTTCGAATATTTGTTTTTGGCTAGATATTTCTAGATATTTTTAAAGCCAAATGAATATACCAGCTACTGAGATTTCATCTCAGCTTTCAACATGAGATTACTTCTAAACATCAGGCAGCATCTGAGATGCCATCAGTTACCAATGCAAGAAACAACAGGCAGAATTCCTTAGTTTGGGCCTGCACATTCAAGCAACACTTCTTTGAAGTACTTCAGTCCATACATAAATTTAAGATGACAGGAATTAAAATCTGAACACACAGTAGGATGAATAATTTGATCACTCTGAGGCTGACACCTGGTAAAATGGGCTATGTAGAAAACCTGTTGGCTGGAGCCATGGAGCCATGTAACATGGACCTTGCCCTCTGAGAAATCTGGTAATGGAAAAGGTGTCTGTGTAGCTAACGTGCTATTGGAATGGCACCAACTTTCACTACCCAGTCTGTTTTCAGGATGACTTGAGAGCTCATGTTTGAAGTCATGCTCCTTATTGCAATGATTAAGATTGGGGTTTTTTTCCTTTTCAAAACCCAGTCCTCAGAATAGAAACATTTATAAGCATCAAGCTGACAAGCAACAACACTCGGGATTTTTGTTTACTGTCTCTTACACAAAGACACCACTTCGCAAATCTTAAACATTTGCAAACGATTCCTGATGAATTATCCCAATTCTAAAGAATGAGATGCTAAAAGTTTTCTCCAGCAGCGTAACTGCCAGTTCACCTGCTACATGTTTTTCTATATGCACAAGCCATTTCAAAAGATATATTCTAGCATATTTTATTTAAAGTGAATTAAAATAATAGCCTATGAAATTTATAGGCTTTCAGGTCAGAAAGAGCTATTGTAATTTTCAAGATTAACCTGCAGCATAAACTTACATAGCTATGTAATGTTACCGAGTGATTCCTGGATTAGACAAAGAAAGGAAAAATAAAATCAGTAACTTGTTAGCATGGCTTATCATATATAAAAGAACCAATCTTGATTTTAGAGAGTATTGTGGTAGGGCATGCATTAATTCTTGGCAAATTGCACTATTTCAATAATTCAGAATAAACTCAATCCCAAACTGAAAAGCAAATTTCAACCCAAATTCCATTTTGTTTTCCCATTTTATTTCCACTTTGATATTGTCAAAATTTCAGTACTGAGTTTGCCTTTCTTCGTCTGTTAGGCTATCATAACATTTATGAATTGATAGAAAAAAATCTTATTCAAATTACTGCAAGGTGTACAGTCCCTCACTATATACATCCCAGCTCTGTAATATGAATAATCTAAACCAAAGACACAAACACTTACTTGTCCTGAGAATCAAGGTCTATATATTAATACCATAGCATATAATATAAGTACTAGATTATATTTTGAAAAAGACATTGGAATTCTGAGTTTATTTTAGGATTTTGCCCACAGATTATTTTATAAGTGTATTCATTCCTGTGCTTTGCTCCTAAACAGAAGTAAAGCCATGCAAAGCAGAACAAAAGATCAACAATCTCCTGATACAAATTACTTCACTGGCAATTCTCTTAGTGTATGCTTTCACATTTGTTGGGCTACTCTGACAAGTTACATTGTCATGTAGAACCTAATTTATACACTGAAACTTTGTCATTAAAGAAATACAAGCTGATTACTTTTATTATGACCAGCAAGAGAGCTGTATTTGCAGTATAAACAGCTACAGCATTCTCTGAGATAAAATTCCTGTGGCACATGGTTAACTTGTAGTAACCTGAATCCTGAAACTGGGGCAATGCATTAATTTAAATCCTCAGGGAAGGAACTACTTCAGATCCAGGTGCTTAATGGTAGAACCACGTGTGAACTGAAATGCACAACATACATTCGTTCTGCTATTAAAGCAGCACATTAAAAAGGAATGAATGAGGAAAGAATGTTGCAGGAAACCTCAAGCCAAATTTTCGTCTTACTAGGAGTTCAAATATTCTGGATGATGCTACATATAACTAAAATTATAACCTTGAATCCAGGCTGACACTAGAACAATTCTTAGAGGCAAAGCTAACTTGTATCCTGATGTTAAGAAGCCAGAATAAAACAAACAATCTGCTCTGACCCTGCCTCATGAAGAGAAGTAAACACATGCTTCATTTTCCCTGGGTGCACTGAGTGCCCTTGCTGCATATTTTCCCGTCAGTTGCTGTAAAGAAACACACAGGCCTACCCTGGTGAGGATGTATCTGGAAGATTGTGTCCATTTCTGGGCCCCTCAGTTTAAGAAAGATCGGAAACTGCTTGAAAGAGTCCACCACAGAGCCACCAAAATGATGAAGGGGTGGAACGTCTTCCTTAGGAGGAAAGGCTGAGGGAGCTGGGTCTCTTGAGCGTAGAGAAGAGGAGGCTAAGGGGTGACCTCATTTATGCTTTTAAATATGTGAAGGGTATCTGCCAGGAGGATGGGGTCAGGGTCTTCCCAGTGAAGCCCAGTGACAAGAAAAAGGGCAATGGATTTAAGCTGAAGCACCGGAGGTTCCATGTGAATACAAGAAAAAATTTTTTCACAGTTAAGAGTGACAGTTTACTGGAAGAGACTGCCCAGAGAGGTTATGGAGTCTCCTACTCTGGAGATGATAGTCAAAATCCATCTGGACGCACGTTTGTGTGACCTGGTGTAGGGAATCCTGCTGTGGCAGGGGGTTTGGACTAGATGATCTTTGGAGGTCCCTTCCAACTCCTAACATTCTGTGAAAGTCAAAACCCACAGAATAATATGCCCAGACCAGAGCTAGCTTCCTAACAAAGTATGAAGAAAGTAGGTGAATTAATAGTTAAATGCTCTAAGACAACAGGGTGCATGAGTTAGACCCAAATCAAAAAGTACTGGAATTCTGATTAATCCCACCCTTTTGAGATTTGACAAATTTTTCAGCAGCAGTGGAAAAAGCACATAAGTATTTGTCCATTTGTTAATGCTATTTGAATCCCATTCCCAGTGATTCAGCTGGGGTGAACTACTTTACCTAGTGGGTATCTTAGACTGAGGAGCTTCTGAGCAAAACTGCTGACACAGATTAGATAACAAGAAATTAGCTTAAATAATGCTTCTGCAGACTCTCATTAGAGGTGAAGCTGTGCCCAGACTGAGCAAATCTCTAGTTGTTTTTTTACTAATTTCATCAATTCCTTCTCCTTCTGAGGGAGGGAAAAAAAGACAAAAATATTTTTCATGGTATTTTGGCACTTCTGTTTCCTGCTGTGGCCAGAACTTAGAAGTTAAGAAACTTATGACTGAAACAATTGAAGTACCACTGGAAAATTCAAACAGGAAGCAAGATGTAATTTTTTAAACAGTGATGTCAATTAATCACTAGAACAGTTTTGCCAATGGATTTGGTACATTTACCACCAGGTGAGTCTTTAGATCTAGTCTGTCCTTCTAAGTATGATTGCTCTAATTTAAGATATTGGTTTTAACAGAGGAAACCTTAGGTAAAATATCCTGATTTAACTAGATTGCTACAATGATCCCTTTTGGTCTTAACGTTATGAAAATCTTTTCAAGATGTGTTATATGATGCACTCTTCTGCAGTCTGGGGTCAACAATCAGAATGTGAAGAAGAGCAGTGGAAATACCCCAGACCTGCAGTATCTTCATGTGTAAGACACACTTCATTGAGATAAAGACCGTCCAGATTCAAGTCCTTGCTTAAGGTCAGGTACAGGTAAGGACTGACAAGAGTTTGATTGCTAACTGAGCATTGTGGCGTATGAGGGCACAAACCCCAGCTGCTGATGGCAATCAGGATCAGAATCAACTTTATTGTTCCAGAAGCTGGAATTTATAGTCTTACACAGAAAGGATAATGATCTATGACCTTCATTCAGAAAGGGCACTGGCCAATTAACAAGTAACATCTTCATACATGAAGCATACTTACAAATTAGAAAATAACACTTTCATATACAAAGGATGCTGACCAATTAACAAGTAACACTTAATAGATAAAAACAACTATCATTAATTGTGATAAAAAACAGTACACTACAAAGACATGTTAATATGGTAAGACGGACACTGTGAGCCCTGGAGAAGGTAGCATGCTAAGTCTGTGTAACGTGTCAAGGCCTTTGTGTGCAGCTGCAAAGGTGCTGCCAGCTGACTCCCACTCTCTCTCTTGGGCTCTGACCTCTCCTTTGACTAATTTCTCTCCTGTAGGAGCCTGGCCTTTGCAGTGTCACAGCCCGTCGGAGAGGAAGGCAGATCCACTCCAAGGGTAGAGCGAGTGCTGTGCTCCAGCTAGCTGAAGGGCTGTGGCATGCACTTCAGGTCCAGGGAGCTGCGACGCAGGGAGGTAGAGATAGCACGGACACACAGCCTCCAGGACCAGGTGGGAGTGAACTTTATTAACAGGGGGAGAGCCCTTTATATAGGCTCTCTTACAGAGGGTTCTAGAACTGGGGAGCAGTTACACCAAACAAGGTGGGAGAAGGAGGGGCCAACTCCATTTCTAGAGAACAGGGGAGGAACTAGGGGAGGAGACCAGTAACTAGGGGTAACAAGGGAGGGGTTAAGAAGAGCCTTCCAGATTGTTCTTAAACTGTTCATATAGTTCAATGTCTCTGTCTTTACAATGATTCCCTGCATCTCCCCCTTCTTTATTTAGTAAAAAGGCAGATTTCAAGAACAGCCTTTTAAGGCAACTAGAAAAACAGGTGAGAAGACAGCTGAAAACTATGATGGAGAGAACAATGACGATCAGGAACGTTAGAATTTGCTTCGCCCAATTAGGGATGCTCGAAAGTCCCAACATGTCGAGGAGATCTGGGGTGTTATACCTTGGCGAAACCTGAATGTGGTCGATGAGGGAGCACGGTTCCTGGATTTTTGCAGCCACAGATTGAGAATGATCACTAAAGTTAAGGCAGGACATGCCCTGAAAGTCTTCGCACCCATGACTGTGCTGGAGGAGAAGGAAGTCAATGGCAGCTCTATTGAGCAAAGTTTCATGCTTTAGTTGCTGCGTATCTTGAAGTAGATCGGTTAGAGCTTCACTGGTGGCATTGACCTCCTCCTCAAGCCAACACCCCATGTGCGAAAAGACTGACAGCGCATGTGCTGTTCCCGCAGGGGCGAAGACAGATGGGAAGAAATTGCCAGTTTTGGACCAAACCTCCAAGGTGGGGTCGCAATCCCATGGGAAGTGTATGAATGTGTGGCCTCAGGGTGGAGTAAGTGCTGCGTGACGAGATCTTTTGGTGTTAATCGACCTTGTTGGGGGAGTGTGAAGAAGAGGGGTTTTTTTGGGATTAAACAATGCCAATTTTCAATAGGTGCAGGGCCCTCCTAATGGGAAGATCGGGATGGCAGACCAAGCCTGATCCCCACAAATAAGGAAATACCCTCGGGGTAGTGTGCGTGGGATTGGTAATCTTTCAGTGGGGTATTTTTTAGGATGTGTGCACCAATTAGAGTTCTTATATATGGGATTATATGGGCTGACATTATTATGGGTAGTCTTTACGGTAACGATCCAATCATAATTGAAGCAGAAACTAGTGGGGGCCGAACCTAGCAACCTGATCTCCTGTGGTTCTACATTAGGGGAGGATAGGGTGTCTATCGACCTGTTTTCCGAGATGCCGTATAAACAGGTTTGAAAGGGGTTCTGCGCGTTTTCATTGTACAGACAGAGAGTATCAGTCTTAGCTGTGGTGGCTAGCTTGAACCAGATGTTTTCCCTTCCTTGCAGCATCCACTTCGATGTCTCTTGGGCAGGCATAGTCCATTCCGGTTGATTGTCAGGATTGGCGTTAGTCACAGCGATCAGGATGACACAGAGCAGCCAGGTGATATCGCAGGCTCGTTCCAGGGCTTTATTCTTCTTGCTGGAACCTATTTTGGCCCCTGCTCTGTAAGAATACAAGCGTGCCCTCTCCCCCACGTTATGAGCGGGAGAGGGCCCATCCACCGGTTAGTGATAAGGTCTCGGTACATTATTTTCACTTTAACATTGGGCGGATTTTCTGTTTGCGGATGAAAATGCTTCTGAATTGCTGATAGGTTGTTATCATATCAATTTAGGAAGTTTAGGACATACATCGCTTTTTGTAATATTTCATGGGGGGTCAAACCCTGATTCCCCTTTTTTTTTTTTTAATTAAATTTTTTAATGTTTGGTGGGCTCTTTCGACGATTGCTTGGCCTTGTGGGTTGTGCGGAATGCCTGTTTTATGAGTTATGCCCCACAGAGCAAAGAACTCCTTAGTTCTTTGCACGACATAGGCAGGCCCATTGTCTGTTTTTATTTCAGCAGGTATGCCCGTGTGCGCGAAGGCAGCAGTGAAATGCCGGATGACGTCTCTGCTTTTTTCCCCAGAATGGCACGTGGCTACAATAAAACTAGAGAATGTGTCAGTTGACACGTGCATGTACTTTAATCAGCCAAATTCTGCAAAATGTGTTACACCCGATTGCCAAATTTGGAGAGGTTCTAACCCTCTGGGGTTAGTCCCTTCGACTGGGACTGGCGTAATCAGCTGACAGTCCGGGCAAGATCGAATTATGAATTTAGCTTGCGTTATAGTTAAGCCAAATTGGTGTTGTAGCGCTCGGGCATTCTGATGAAAAAAGGAATAAGCGAGCTTCACTTGCTCAAACCTCTGTGGGATGACAGCCAGACAAGCAAGGGAGTCTGCGTGGCGATTCCCTTCCACCACAGGACCAGGCAATGGTGTGTGAGACCGAAGATGTATAATGAAGAAGGGTTGTGTCCACATATTAATCACATATAATATCTGCCTAAATAAAGTGAATAACAAAGGATTTTCAACTTCTTTCAGCAGCAAATTTTCAGCATGGGAGACTACATGGATGACATACCTCGAATCTGACACTATGTTAATCCTTTCATCCTGAAAATGACAAAATGCTCGATAGACTGCATGCAACTCAGCCATTTGAGGAAAGCTGGTTACCTTTTGAATATCATGGCCGCCAGATTGCCATGTAAAAAACGAATTCCCGGTTCTCCCGGACCCATCAGTAAAGACAGTGATGGCGTCCTTTAAAGGGATTTTGAACAGGTTGTTTTTGAGCCGAATTGGTAATTCTGACAACTGTTGTATAAATTTACAACTGGGCAAGTGAATACTGATTTTGCCTGTATAATTTGCTAACGCCAATTGTACATGGTCGCTGGTTATAAGCAGTTGATCAAGCATCTCGTTCGTTACCGGTAGATAGATGGTATCCGGGTCTTGGCCCATGAGTTCCCAGCATCTTTTCCGACCTCTGAACAGTAATTTGGATTACTGGGAAGGTGGTCAATGTTTTGGAAAAATGATTAGATAGGAAAACCCATTCCCATATGTTAAAGTCATGGTCGTTATTATGGAATTGGCCTAGAATGGCAAAAGGCTGTATTTCTTTCTCTTTCTTTAGGATGCAAAGTGACACGGGCTGACCAGGGAGCTGCCTATGACTCTGCCTATGGGAGATCTTTTCCTGTACAATGTCCAATGCCTTTTCAGCCTCAGGGGTCAAAGTCCGATCAGATGTTAAGTCTGGATTCCCTTTAAGAAGGGAAAACAGAGGTTTGAGGTCATCTGTGGAAATTCCCAGGACTGGTCTGATCCAATTTATGGTTCCTAACAACTTTTGGAGATCATTAAGAGTGGTGACACTCCGATTGATCTCAATCTGTTGAGGAGCGATGTTTCTTTGAGAAATTTTCCACCCAAGGAATTTCCACGGAGCCTGCATCTGGATTTTGTCCTCCTAGACGAAAAGACGATTGGCTTTTAAAACCGTCAAGGCAGTCTCTAGGGCAGATCACAACATGGAGATGTCTCGATGGCAGAGCAATATGTCGTCCATATAGTGAAAGATAATCACTTGCAGATAGGTTTGCTGAATAGATGTTAAAATATGGGTGACATATTGCTGGCATAGAACGGGGGAGTTTTTCATTCCCTGGGGCAGGACCTTCCACTGGTACCTCCTGCAAGGTTCGACCAAATTGATAGATGGTACTGTAAACGCGAATTTGGGACTGTCTTCAGGATTTANATTTGGGTCTGTCTTCAGGATTTAGTCGAATCTGGAAGAAGCAGTCCTTAATGTCAATTATAATTATCGGCCAATTTTGAGGCAACATTGTCAGTGAGGGCATTCCAAATTGGAGTGCTCCCATCAGCTCTATCACCTCATTAATTTTACGAAGGTCATGGAGTAAACGCCAATTTCCCGACCTTTTTTGAATCACAAATACTGGAGAGTTCCAGGGGCTACTAGACGGCTCTATATGTCCGTTGGCCAATTGATCATTTACCAAACTGTTTAAAATTTGCAGCTTCTTGATGGGGAGTGGCCACTGATCTACCCAAACAGGTTTTTCTGTCAACCAATTGACTTTGGGTAGGAGCTCCTCATCAGTGGCCAAATTTAACAATTTGTAGCGATTTGTAGCCCCCATTGGGACAAAACGTCCCTTCCCCACAAAATAACCGTTAGTGACAGAATGAATGGTCAGATCGTTGGAAGGCAGCCATGAGGACCTGAAATAGAGATAGTCTCGGAGCTCTGGCGTGGGGCCAGAGCGCCTCCTATCCCAGAGATGATCATCACCAACTCTTTGGTGCTCCACCCGTCCGGCCAATCTTTAGCGGCAATTACCGTCGAGTCAGCTGCGGTGTCAATGAGCCCTCTGATGGTCACCGTGCCACCAGAGCCTGAAAGAGAAAGCTTACATTTCAACATTGGATGTTCGTCTGTCATAATCTGAGCCCAGTTGACAATAACTGCATCATCTGTGGAAGCCCGAGAATGTAGAGCGAGGGACAGTAACTGAGCAATAGATTCTTCTGTGGAGATTACAGTAGGAGGATTAGAGAGATAAACTGAAAAATCAATTGAATCAAGAAACGCAAACCTAACCGATTGAGGTGGAATAATGACACCCTTCGAATTCACTTGATGGAAGGACATCAACAAATACGTGTCCCCAGGTGACACTGGAACCGAAGGCCTAACTGAAAGATAATGGTAAGATGAGGTTAAAATGACAGTATTAGTTGTAGGGAATAACAGCCATGCAGGGGTTAATGTCTTTTCCCAACACTTCCCTTTACAGCTTAAAACTTAAGAACATGTGCACACTTATGCAAGTAACAAACAAAGCCACCGCTTGCATTATAATCTCCTCAGGGACAGCCAAATGGAAAAGACAAATTTAGCAGTGTAGTTCTGGTATTTTTACATAGAGTAATGCCATTAAACTCAACATCATGTAGACAATGAATGTTACAACCAAATTTTGATGCTGTTTATTAGTTGCCTGACTTTTTTTGAGGGGAAGCACATGTCACACGGCTTTCAGACAGCCGCACTGGGGTCCCACAGCTCTGATTAAATATGTATCCTTTGTTCAGATGCATTGGAAAGAGTTTTGGCCTACATATGCATTTTGTTAATATTTTAAATAGGAAATAAACAACAAAGGAGTAGAAATTAACAGTTGCTGAACTTCTCCAACTACTGCTGATCACATTTACACCCTGGGGTATGCAGAATTAGAAATCAATTCGTGGCTTCCTCTTTCTACAGCAGGCAATAAATGTGGTGATTTAGAAAAAGGACTAGAAGACATCTCAATTCTACCTGGATATCCTTGTAAATATCCCCCGATGAATTTATTGCTTTTATGTTTGTCATGACACAAAGATTATATGGCATCTTTTACTAAAATAACATAGCATTCTGTGTGATTGATATTGAAAAAAAATGTGATAACATTGCTTTTATACTTATTTTTCTTTTAATTGAAATAAAGACACTCAGAAATTACATCCCAAGTGAAACTCTTCGGTGAAATCTTGCTGGAACATTTGATAATAAACTACTTTTTCCTTTCAAATGTATGAAAAATTAGTTCTATGAAAGAACTGTCCCAAATATGATGCTCTCTTAATTGGTTTCTGAATGGAAGAGTGCTTTTTCCAGCACCTGATAGTGATTTAGCCACAAGATACTGGTAAGAATGTTACAGTCAGTGTCACTTAGTATGATCATAGGATCATAGGATTGTCAGATCTTTAATTGAAGAGTTTCTTAAGTGTTTAGATAAACTCAAATTGACCATGCACATGTTTTGAACATCATAACTGATGAACCATCAAGGTCAAGCAGTCAAAACCTGCTTACAATTCCTTAATCTAGGAAAAGCCATAGCAGGGGGCTGTCAAAGCACATTTTGCAGTGAGTGCATGTAAACACACATGCACTTATAAACACATGGCTGCAGAGCTAAACTCATATCCACTGTTTCTAGAAGAAGGTGGAAAGAGCAGAAATCAGTATTTGGAGAGATACAGCGGATAGTTCCTTGGATATGTAAGCAGGAGGTAGGAGAATGTGTCGTCAAAAGGCTGATATGGAAGAAAATCCTCATGTAGCTGAACTATCTGGTTTTTCGAAATAAGGCTGAAAGTCCAATGTTTTCTAAAAGAAAAAGAAATCTGGAAGGGTTTTACACAGTTTATCTGTGAGTATGTTTTTACTCCTTACTAAAACCTAGAAGCAGTGAGGTGAGTAGGAAGGATGAGTCAACCAAACCTTTCTAAACTTGAAATTAAGTTCAAGTTTGCACTGACTCTAAGTTTTAAAAAAACCAAAAGATAACTTCTTTGTTCATTTCCGCCCTTTCATCTCTTGCTCAAAACCAAGAATTCATCATAGAGTTTCTCCTACACTATTCTATTAAAACCATTAATATCACAGAATCACAGAAAGTTTGGACTTGAAAGGGACCTCGAAAGGTCATCTAGTCCAACCCCCCTGCCACAGCAGGATTCTCTAGACCAAGTCACAAAGAAGCGTGTCCAGGCAGGTTTTGAATATCTCCAGAAAAGGAGACTCCACAACCTCTCTGGGCAGTCTGTTCTGCTGCTCTGGCACCCTCACTGGGGAAAAAGAGCCTGAGCCAATACCCCTGATACCTACCCTTCACGTATTTAAAAGCATAGATGAAGTCACCCCATAGTCTCCTCTTCTCCAAGCTAAAGAGACTCAGTTCCCCCAGCCTTTCCTGAAAAGGAAGATGTTCCTCCCCCTTCATCAGCTTGGTGGCTCTGTGCTGGACTCTTTCCAGCTGTTCCTTATCCTTCTTCAACTGAGGGGCCTAGAACTGGACACAAGATTCCAGATGTGGCCTCATTAGGGCCCTCTCTTGACCTACTAACCACACCCCTTCTCATACACCACAGAATCCCAGTGGACCTCCTGCCCACAAGAGCACACTGCTGGCTCATGGTCATCCTTCCATCTACCAGGACCCTGAGGTCACTTTCCCCTTTACTGCTCTCCAACAGGTCAGTTCCCATCCTATACTGATTCATGGGGTTGTTTCTTTCCAGGTGAAAATTAGACACTTGGCCTTGTCAAATTTCATTCAATTGCTCTCTGTCTAATGCTCCAGCCTGTCTATGTCACACTGAATGGCAGCACAACCCTCCGGTGTGTTAGCCACTCCACCCACTTTAGTGTCACCAGCAAACTTGCTGACAGTGCACTCTATTCTCTCATCCAGGTCATTAATGAATGGATTGAATAGTACTGGTCCCAGTACCGACCCCTGGGGACTCTATGAGACACAGGCTTCCAACCAGACTCAATCCCATTGACCACAACTCTCTGACTTCTGTCTTTCAACCAGTTCACCAGCCACCTCACTACACAATCATCTGGACCACACTTGGTTTAGCTTCAAGAATGCTGTGGGAGACAGTGTCACACACTTTACTGACATCAAGATAAACCACATCCACACCCTCATCTATCCATCTAGTTACGTCCTCATCAAAAGCTATCAGGTTGGTTAAACATGACTTCACTTTGGTAAACCCACGCTGACTGCTCCTAATCACCTCCTTATCCTTGATATGCCTAGAGTCAGAGACAAGGATAAAGTGTTCCATCACCTTTCCAGTGATGGAGGTGAGGCTGGCCAGACTATAGTTACCCAAGTACTCCTTCTTGCCCTATTTGAAGACTGGAGTGATGTTTACCTTCCTCCAATCCCCAGGCACCTCTCCTTTTCTCCAGGACACTAAAGATGATAGAGAGTGGCCTGGCAATGGCTTCTGCCAGCTCCCTCAACACCCGTGGGTGCATCCCATCAGATGACATGGATTTATGAATGTCCAGATGACTTAACTGCTCCCTAACCCAGTCCTCATCAACCAAGTAAAACTCCTCCATTATCCTAACATCATGTGGTGGCTCCTTAGCACCGTCTTTAACAGTATAGACAGAGGCAAAGAAGGCATTCAGTAACTCCAACTTCTTTGTATCTTCTGTCACCAAGGCATCCACCTCATTCAGCAGGGGGCCTACATTGTCTCTAAGACTTATTTTTTCCTGAAATGTATTTGAAGAAACCCTTCTTGTTGTCCTTCACCTCCCTTGCAAGTTAAATTCCAGAGACTCCTTAGCTTTCCTAGTTGCCTCCCTACATCTTCTGGCAACAGTCTTATTCTCTTCCCATGTGGCCAGCCCCTCCTTCCATGATCTGTAGACTCTCTTCTTCCACTGGAGTTTGCCCAGCAGTTCCCTACTTAACCATATGGGTCTCCTGGCTCCCCTCCTCGATTTTCTACATGTCGGGATGCTCTCATCTTGTGCTTGGAAGAAGTGGTCCTTGAATGTTAACCAACTCTCTTGGGCCTCTTTATCTTCTAGTACCCTGTCCCATGATATTTCCCCCAATAATTTATTGAAAAGATCAAAGTTGGTCCTACTGCAGTCCAGGGTTGTGATCCTGCTAGATATTCTGTTCCTATCACACGAGATCCTGATCGCTACCATCTCACGATCACTGCAGCACAGGTTGCGTTCAGCCTCTATGTCTCTAACCAGACCATGCTTGTTAGTGAGTATCACGTCTAGCTGTAGTCCCCTCCTAGTGGGCTCATCCACCATTTGAATCAATATGTCATCATCAATGCACTGGAGAAATCTCCTGGACTGTGAATGGCTGGCTGAGTAGGCCTTCCAGCAAATATCTAGGTAATTTAAAACCCCCAGAAGAACCAGGGCCTGTGATTGTGAGGCCACTGTCAGCTGCCTGGAGAAAGCCTTATCTGAGTCCTCATCCTGATCAGGTGGCCAGTAATAAACACCCACAACAGTAACACCCATGCTGGCCTGCCCCTTAATTCACACCCATAAACTCTCAACTCTCAACATTCTAGTTGCTCTCTCACACAAAGAGCAACTCCCCCATCAAGCCTTGTAGACCTGTTTTTTCTAAAAAGGACATAGCCATCTATGACCATGTTGCAGTTATGTGACCTGTCCCACCATGTCTCTGGAATTGCCACCAAATTGTAACCCCTTGACCTCACATGGATTTCTAACTCTTCCTCTTTATCCCCCAATCTGCTTTCATTAGTATACAGGCACTTCATGAAGCAAACTGAGCATGCCAATACTACCCTAAGGGGGTGGGAAGCCTTACAGTCTGTATTAATAGTAGCACTAGAACACTGGCTTACGGGTGCAGATCTGGCAACAACCCCATCCCCCTTCAAATCTATTTTAAAGTGCTATGGATGAGCCCTGTTAGTTCACACATAGTTAGAGTTAGGTCACTGCATAGAGTACCAGCAATCTCACTTTTCAAATCTTTTGAGCCAGTTTCCACTATTGAAGTACACATCCCTTTCCTTCCCTTTGAATGTTTTTCTATCACTGCCTACCTTCAGATAGTGCCTGGAGGCACAAAGAATGCATAAAAACTAAGTGATGGAGTGAAATATGCATATATTCATACTAGTGCTAACCACAGCAAACATATCCTTGGGGGTAAAGGAACTCCATAAGCTTGTCCCAGAACTGTCTAATTGAGTGATTACAAATATATTTTAACATTTAAAATTTAAATGCGGCCAACTTTTGCTTTTCATGAAGTAGGTGGCACATTAAAAACATAATTCATATCATAACCATCTCACAGAGTGTTATGGTTTGGATTAGAACAGAATTAATTCTGTTCAGTAACTGTATTTTCTAAAAGATATTCCACCACCACATACATAGCACTGTTATTAGTTANGTTCTTAGTTTTTAACTTCCAATCTAGTCTCTCCTTTACCTGCTGTGTGTGGGGGGCTGGGAGGAGCCCTTAAACCCACCACACAGAGCAAACAGATAGGTCAATTGCAGGATAATTTAGTACCTTGCTCTCCTCCCTTTATCTAGTCAACTTCTTGTCTTCTGATAAAGTGAGAAGAGATTTCTTGCTTGGCTAATAAGCTCTAAATTTCTTTCTACCATCACATTTTCAGGATTTCTCTTTAAATGTTATGTGCACATTAGTGAGATCATGAGTACAGGTTTCAGATTTGTGCATTTTCTAGGTGGAAGAACTGAGATAGAGAAAAGTTAGGGTCAGAATTTGCCTTAACTATCTTTAAAAGTCTGAGATTTAGATCCCTGATCTACTAATTTCAGGCCACCTTTATATTCATCACATACAGAAGGAAATTATTTGACCTACCTTATGGTCAGATTAATTTTCTTTCCTCACTTTTATAAATTATGAAAATTTACTATTATTATAGTGTAAATAGACACCTATATTCTGTGTAGATAAAAACGATATCAAAGCAAGTGTGTCACTGATATGCTAGTTTATATTCTGGTGAGATCCCACCTGGAGTCCTGTGTCCAGCCCTGGAGTCCTCAGCAGAAGAAAGACATTGAGATGTTGAGACTACAAAAATGATCTAAGAGATTTGGGGTTGTCCGACTTTAACAAGGCTCCAAGGAGACCTTATTGCAGCAGTTCGGTACTTGAAGGGGGGCTGTAAGAAAGATGGGGACAGTCTTTTTGGAAGGAACTATTGCAACAGAACAAGAGGTAATAGTTTTAAATTGAAAGAGGGGGGATTCACACTAGATAGAAGGAAGAATCTTTTTATAATGGTGGTGCTGGAACACTGACTTGAGTTCCCTAGAGGGCTGGCAGATGTCTCAAACCTGGAAACATAGGTTAGGTAGGACAGGGCGCTGAGCAACCTGATCTAGTTGAAGATGTCCCTGTTTACTGCAGAGGTGTTAGACTACATGACCTTTAAAGGTCCCTTCCAACCCAAAGCTTTCTAAGATTCTGCTATATTCCTTGACAGATTTCACAGAAGATAATTCCTCATCTAAAGTCTTTCAGTTAAATTTTACCCACTACCACACTTGGAGTGCAAAAGTAGATGTCTGAAATATATCTTAAAGTGGGCGTAGTCCACAAAGATTACACTAGGACTAAGACAAGACTAGTAATAAAGAGGTGAAATATTTTAACAAGTTAGTAGTAGTAGTAGTAGTAGTATAATAATTTACAAGACCATAAAAAAAATAATTTACAAGACCAAGGGCAAAGTCCTACATCTGGATCGGGGCAATCTGAAGCACTGATACAGGCTGAGTGAAGATTGGCTTGAGAGCAGCCCTGCAGAAAGAGACTTGAGGGTGTTGGTGGATGAGAAGCTCAACATGAGCCACCAGTGTGCGCTTGCAGCCCAGAAGGCCAACTGTATCTTAGGCTGCATCAAGAGGAGTGTGGCCAGCAGGTCAAGCGAGCTGATTCTCCCCCTCTACTCTGATCTTGTGAGACCCAACCTGGAGTATTGCATCCAGTTCTGGAGCCCCTGTTGCAAGAGGCATATGCAACTACTGAAGCGAGTCCAGAGAAAGGCCAAGAGAATGATCATAGAACTGGAGCACCTCTCCTACGAGGACAGGCTAAGAGAGTTGGGGTTGTTCAATCTTGCAGAGGAGAAGGCTCCAAGGAGACCTTCTTGTGGCCTTCCAGTATCTGAAGGGGGCCTACAAGAAAGCTGGTGAGGGACTTTTTAGGAGGTCAGACAGTGACAGAACCAGGGGAAATGGGTGTAAGCTAGAGGAGGGTAGATTTAGGTTGGATATTAGGAGGAAGTTCTTCACTCTGAGGGTGGTTAGACAGTGGAACAGGTTGCCCAGAGAGCTTTTANTACAAGAAAGCTGGTGAGGGACTTTTTAGGAGGTCAGACAGTGACAGAACCAGGGGAAATGGGTGTAAGCTAGAGGAGGGTAGATTTAGGTTGGATATTAGGAGGAAGTTCTTCACTCTGAGGGTGGTTAGACAGTGGAACAGGTTGCCCAGAGAGCTTTTAAGACAAGATTGGATGGGGCCTGGACAACCTGATCTAGTGGATGGTGACCCTGCCAAGCAAGGGGTTTAAAGCTAGGTGATCTTTAAGGTCCCTTCCAACTCTGACAATTCTATGATTCTATGATTATTATTATTGTATAGTTGGTGATGTTAAGGTCCAGTGTTATGGGTAAGGATCAGCAGCAATGCCCAGCAAGGTTAATATCATGCTGGGAGTCTGTCATAGTCCACCAAATCAAGATTAAGATGTAAATGAAGCATTCTACAAGTGACTGGAGGAAGTCTCATGAGTACCAGCCCCTGTTCTCATGGGGGACTTCAGCTTACCACCTGTCTCTAGAAGAAGGCATAGGCAACTCAGGAAGAGTACAAGGATGTAATTAGGACATGCAGAGAGAAAATCAGAAAGGCTAAAACCCAGCTAAAAATTAACCTGGCCACTGTCATAAAAGCAAAACTTATTTTTAAAAATACATTAACAATAAAAGGAGGGTTCAAGGGACTCTCCATCCTTTATTAGATATGGGGGGACATACTGCCACCAAGGATGAGAAAAAAAGCCGAGGTTCTTAATACTTTCTTTGCCTCAGACTTTAATAGTCAGATCAGTTCTTTTTAGAGTACTAAGCCCCCTGATCCGGAAGACAGGGACAGGGAGCAGAATAAACTCCCCATAATCCAGGATTAAGCAGTTAGCTTCCTGCTACTCTACCTAGACACAAGTCTATGAGGAAACTGGCAGAAGAATTCACCAAGCCACTCTCTATCACCTATCAGCAGCCCTAGTTAACCAAGGAGGTCCCAGGCTACTGGAGGCTGCACAATGTGATGTCCATCTACAAGGAGGGCTGGAAGGAGGATGCTGGGAACAACAGGCCTGTCAGCCTGACCTCAGTACCAGGAATGATTATGGAGCAGATCATTCTAAGTGTGATCACATGACACGTGCAGGAAAACAAGAGGATCAGGCCCAGCCAGCATGGTTCATAAAAAGCAGGTCCTGCTTGACCAACCTGATCTCTTTCTACCACAAGGTGACCCACATTGGATGAAGAAAAGGCTGTGGTTGTTGTCTACCTAGACTCCAGTAAAAATCTTTGACACCGTCTTCCACAACATTCTCCTGGAGAAGTTGGTAGCCTATCGCTTAGACAGGTAATATGCAGAGCAGCTCACGGAACTGGGGTAGTCCAGCCTGGAGTAAAGGAGGCTCAGAAGAATCCTTATCACTCTCTACAGCTACCTAGAAAAAGTATGTAGTGAGGTGGTGTGTGTGATATGCAGGGGTTAAAATGACCACAAAAGGCACTAGCCTTGAACCCTTATCAAAACTTTTTATACTTACAGGTGCAGGTAAAGGATCTTGAAAGCAGGCTAGAGAGGAAGAATGTATCATTAGTTAACACATTACAAGCCAAGCAAACAAGAAACCAAATAGATTGCTGAATGTTACTGTGAAAAAAAAAGCAGAAATACAGCAGTAATCAAAATTACTTTTTTTTTTAAAGTTAGTTTTAATAAGATCTGTCCTGGACCTAGCTGAGTTAGGTCCTTGATGTCTTCACTCATGTCGTAGATTGAGGCTTTGCGGACCCTGACCCACGGCAGAAACCTTATTACCCGTTTCCCCCCACAACCAGAAGAGGTAGGGGACACTAAGGGCAGAGAGGCTTCTGGATTGGAAAGTAAAAAGTAAAACTACTTTAATAATAATAACAATAATAAATGAA